>OMKP01023206.1:0-22331 GCA_900302375.1 Bathygadus melanobranchus
TATGGATAAAAGCGCTATAAATGCAATCCATATATATATATATATATATATATATTTGAAAGGCAAAACCCCTCCTACTTGGCATTGTAACTCATCATTTAGTAAGTCCATAATTATCGGTTTTCATGAAGGTACAGTGTATGATGACAGACATGGCTTGAAATCCACACCCTGTGAACCCACACCGGCCATGTATGTTTTCCACATTGCTGTATGAGTTTGTTAAAGGGATAACATAAAGCCACAACAAATACATAGTTAGCAATGCGTTAGCAACGCCCGCTTCATACCTGATCCTATATGCAGCTCAGGACATCAACTGTGTAAGCAAGCTTATTTTTTGATGAGCATGCTTGTTAAAGTGATAAAATAGTGGTGAAAATGACAAATTAATGACAGTAAACAATTAAAACCATTATTTATATAAAATCCATTGTAATGTCAGTAATACATTTATATAGAGAAACAACTTGTCAGCATGTCAATGTTGTGTTTAATAAAAGAGCATGTACAAAAAGTATGGCATGCTGTCTTTAAAGCGTGGGTTTTAATGTGAATTATAAATAGTATGGGCCAATTTGTTTTTACCTCAGTAGCGTTATAGATGTCATTGACTTACAGTAAGAATTTTACCAGGTTTTATAAATCTCAAGTGTCCATGTTCAGAATATGAAGAAAATGTGTTGACAAACTGTCAGACTTCTGTATAGCTACCAAAGATTATATTCCCCATCACTGCAACATTTTAGTGTTCCTGCTTTTAAAAGCAAAGTAAGTCTGATGTAGGAGAGCAGCATTCTTCCATTGTCCATTTAACTGGGTGTGTGTGAGCGCGGTAAATGAAGCGTGACACAGTGTGAAAGAATAAATTAGTAAACTGGCTGGTGTATTGCCGAGGACCTAAGGAAGTACAGAGTCAAGCATGAATTTATTTGAGTGAGTGATTCTCAAAAAAGCTGCAAGCAGTCAGTCCGTTTCGAATGAGCACGCTTCGAACGGGCACATGCTCGGTATGTCTTTCAGTTTCTCCCCCTTGGCCAGATCCTGGCCTGGAAGTGGCCCTGACAAAGTGAGATATGTTAAGTTTTTGCAATTGCTAAGACAGGGCTTGTTTTCTCAAACCACTTAGCACAATTCACAATACCACACACCCAAAGTGCAAAACATCTCATACATTGTACAAAATGAAGCACTGCATTCAAAACTACATAAACATTTAGCAAAATCAAACTTTGCCACCAAATGGCACACACTTCATTCATATTACTAGAAACTGTCCATCCAACTACAAACTTTTGAGCTCAATCAAAAGCACTTTCATCTTTGATGGGTGTTGTATTAATAATATAATAATAGTTGTGAAGAATTCTGAGACAGATTGTTCAAGTCAAGTCAAGACAGAAATGGAAACAAAACCTTTTTATTTTTCCCCACAACAAATCAGTGCAACATATACACATCACATGCAGTGTACATTACAGATTCAAGATTCAAGATTTTTATTTGTCACATACACACACAGGGTGTGCAGTGAAATGAAAGTGACAATGCTCAGCAGTTGTGGGAACAAAAAATATGCTCTCTACAGTAAACAGAAAAGAAACAAAGAAACAAAAAACAGGAAAGAAAAGTACCTAAGCTGCATCTCGCCAGCTGGCCACAGCGCCTCATTACTGTAACATCGCAGGTGATATCGTCCCTGGCTAGACATCGAGGGAAGAAGCACTGTGAGCGCTTATCCATCCCTGGACAGCACCCACATTAATATCATCACATGTCTCTTCCAAGGTTTCCCCCAGTGTATTGCAAGTTGGTTTGTGTTTGCCACAAACCAACTTGGTTTGAGTTGTGATTTGAGCATATTGTAAATTATTGACCCGTGTTGGTCCTTGGATTGTTTTAGTCCATTGTTTTGTGTTCATGTATAAAAAAAAGGTTGGACACATTACATTGTGTGAGACTTACTTCTTACGTCATATTACTAAGTATGTCCAATTCAGTTGTGGAAAGTAACTAAGTGCATTTACTCAAGTACTCTACTTAAGTACAAATCTGAGGTATTTAACTTGAATATTTTTTATTTTCTGCTTTATACTTCACTCCACTACATCTTAGAGGCAAATATTGTACTTTTTACTCCACTACATTTATCTGACAACATTAGTTACTAGTTACTTTGCAGATTGCAAAGTAACAAGCAAGAAAGTTTTCCACCATATATAGTTCACAGGATGCATAGATAGATAGATAGAACAACTTAATTGACAAAGGTAGAAATTGGCTCTTGAGCCCAGTGAGAAACTGTAGTGTTTATTCCTCATTTCTACAGCTAAAAGAACAGCCAAATTGATTCCCCAATATGACATAGTGCCTGTATTAACAGTTTTAAACATTAAAATATGCAACACTACTACTAATAATAGGTACAAAATAATAATGTATTTCCTAAAGCTGAAGCTTCTAGATTATTTTGACATAGATATTACATTTGGTTGTAATTTTTGAAAACTTCAAAATATGACATAGGCCATTAGTTTAAGAAGGTGACGACATTCCAGGGGTGGCACTTGGGGTGGCCACTTAGATCCTAGGCCCCCAGCCAACCTGTTGGCCCCGCCCCTGATCTCATGTTGATAAGAGTATTAAAAACTTGTCCCTTTAATGTACATTTTGAACAGATAAAACAATTGCAATTCATTTGCGATTCATTTGCGATTCATTTGCAATTAATCATGCCTAACTATGGACAATCATGCCATGAATCGCGATAAAATATTTTAATCGAATTAATATCTGACCTGTGCCCTAGGCCGGTGACAGGTCTGCAGTGAGCTGGTGCATTACAGAGACAATGGCAGTCCTTAAGCCCATGCTACTCTAGTGTGCAGTTTGAAACAGAAGTACCAGTAATTGCAGTACTTTCCTAGCAGAGCAGGAACATGACTTTTCAGAATGAAGTGTAACCTGTTACAGTAATTGAGTTTACAATCAATGTTGTTGCTGCACAACATTTTTTACATTTCATTCTGCGTACAAAGAGTAATGGAATTTTAATTTTTTTTTATTTTTTTATTTTTTATTTTATTTATCATATAAACTGTCTCAGACTGGGAGTTCCACTGTACAACAATGTACAACAGTGGAACTTTGTGAGATACTGCAGAGGAAGCACCTTTGAGCATTATATCCCTTATCCCTCAGTATTGTTGGATGACAATGAATATAACCAGATTCCCTTTCATTTTGATGCATTTATGCAACAAATGTGCAATGGTACAAATGCGTTCAAGTGGGTCTGAGGCTCCCATTTAAAGCAGACAAGACAAAATGGTTTTCCTCTACTTGTTTATGAAGAAGAAAATCAACTTTCTCACATGTTCATAACATGTTCTACAGCTGCAGAAAGTCTCTTTCGTAACTTAGGTATTATTGTGGTCTGGAAAATGATAGCAGGCACAAAAGACACAAAAGGCAAACTTTCAACATTCTAGAAAATTAGTCTCCCCTGTCTGTCTGCCTTCTTTGTATGGATCAATGCAACCTTTCAAAATATGCCATTGTTACAGGGGATTGTATTACCATTACTTGTATCAGAAATATTTTCTTTGACACTGAAGGAAGGACGAAAGTAAGAAAGGAAAATGTAAGTTGGAGAAAAACTTAGAATGAAACGGACCTTTAAAGTCTCCCAGATGGCAACTTCACCAGGATGGACCATGACAGGTTGAGCTCCCTCAGCTGGCGGAGCAAGAATAGTCTCTGCTAGGCCTTCCTAATGACGGTGATGATATGGTTCTTGGTACATCAAGCTGGGTTAGCTTGGTGTGGAGCAGCTCTCCTAAAATGGTGTGAAATGTGTGAACTATAATCCACAAATAAGAAGGAGTCCAGAAGTTGCAGGATATTGTAAAGGAAAAAGAAGACCTCTGAGCGCTTTGCTCTGTAAGCAAACTGAAGAGGGTCAAGTAGGGGGTCAGTGATGGACTTAAGATAGGCCAGCATGAGGCGTTCGATTGTTCTCATAACCACCAACGTCATTAAGTCCAGGGATCTTGCCTTCTTGGGTATTGGAACGAGAAAACAGTCCAGGAGCATTCACAGCTGCGGTGAGGTGTTGAATATCCCAGTGAACACAAGGTCCAGCCAGTCAGCGCAGTGTATCTGTGTTTCAGGTGACACCATGGATTTATTGTTAGGACTGGACACACAGCGCTGCCCCCCGCCGATTCATTTTAACAAACCTGCTTGTGAGCTAAACACGACAGTGGAGGTGACGTTCCCCTGGATGTATGGGGAGCATGTGCATTAGTAGGTCGCCAAACGTGAGCATGATTTCCTAGACACCAAGCTGGAGCATGCGTATTAGTCAGTGAACGCGTTGGTTCCAAACCACAGCTCCCAGGAAATCGTCACAAATGCCCCTATATTGCAATACTTGCGGTCCAAAATGCATCAATAATTCCCGTCCACTCTAAGTCCACTCTAAGATGGTAAAATATCATACCCCACTTATATATTATATTATATATATATTATATATTATTTTCGTGGGCTTTAATGCATTATCGGAATGACAGATGATTAATAATTTTGGTTGTTTTGTCTTTTGAGATCAGGGCTTTGCGCTGGCCTAATGACGCTGATGAGTATGGGAATGTTCTAAATGAGCAGACAACAATGCTGCTGTTCACTGTGCAAAAGGTCTGGCATTTCACAGCAGCACTACCGCCTTGCGCAAAACACCTGAAAAGAAAGCACACAGGTGCTATTTGAAGGTCGATCACCAGGAAAGTAAAAAGCACCGCCCACGTTCCCATTGTTTTGCTATGCTACAGGGCTGAGCTGCCTTAGATTTTTTTCAAAGAATGCCTGTTAAAGAACATGTTTAGGCTAGAATCTATATATTCTACGTTGATTGATGCTGTGTGCACGTCGGGTTGCATACCACATCTAATTACTTTAATTTCTGCCATTATGTTGAGCATATGTGTGGGCAACAGTAGCTCAGGGGGTAGAGCGGTTGTTTGGCAACCGGAAGGTCGCTGGTTCGATCCCCGGCTCCGCCTAGCTAATTGTCGCGGTGTCCCTGAGCAAGACACCTAACTGCTCCAGATAGGCTGGTTGTTACCTTGCATGGTTGACACCGCCGTTGGTGTATGAATGGGTGAATGTGAGGCAAATGTAAAGCGCTTTGGATAAAAGCGCTATGTAAATGCAGTCCATTTATATGTCTTTGTGTAGGGATTTGAATCAAAATAATTCCAAGGTTTAAGTTAAAGGAACATAGGAACAATATTAATATTACATGTTAAATAATGAGTAGGCCTATTACATGTTAAATGTAAGAGGTCTTGAAAGGCAAAGCCATCTGAATGAATTGTATGCGTTTTTTGATGAAAATCAATCGTTTAGAATAGATAGAACCAATAGAAGAATAATCATTAGTGGCAGCCCTAGTACATTGTCACTGCAGTTTCCTGAAACCATAGATGAACATGTAACAGGATTAGATTTTACAGAGTGGAACATGGAACCAGTTGTTCCATGGGCTTCACCCACATTCCAGTGACGACACATGTTTGATGGCCAAAGGAAAGCAGTCGCTATGACTAACATTTACTGGAAACCCCGCATTCACAACAAAACAAATCTGACTAAGATCACTAAGTGATCTCAGAGCTCCATGTCCAAGTCCCTGGTAAGATAAGAATACATTAATCCTCTGAGGCAAATTCAGGAAATTCAAACATAGAAATAGAAGCAGCACAAATCAAGTGACATCTTTTAAATCGACATGGAACAGGTTTCAGCAGAGTTTTGTGCATTGTACTTAATGCATAGTGTATTCATTCGTTATTATTGCTGAGCCTTAGCCTACTATAGTGACCTGCTCCAATTTTTACCTAACTTTAGTCTATATTAATAACACACTTGTGGATATAGCTTACACATTGATTAGATTTAAAAACGATTGCGTATCCTCTCTGCTGAGAGAGGACTTTGGGCTTATTTGGGATCCCCAGCTGGAGGCTGGGCTGGCTTGGCATGACTAATGAACAGGGTTACCTAAGTCTTTAAACAAAAAAAAACAACTAAAACTAAAGCTTACAAATGTTTTTTTTTCACCCCTCGGCTTATGATTTGCGAGTTGAGTGCGAGTCACGCGTATGTACAACAATCAGTTAAATTGTTGTACATACTGCATACAAAGAGGTTTGGGGGGACCTGCACTATTTTAAGGTGGGCTGATTATCATTATTTATGTTGTATTTCTACAGAATAGACTAATGAAATGATTTTTACATATCACCCATTCTTGCTGCACAGAACAGTTTAGACTCAACCAAATGTACACTACTCACCTGAGGTCACAGATGGTGTTTGTGCAGTCTGATGGCTGCTGGCACAAACAAGCGCCCACAACCGTGGTGTGGGTGGCGTGCTGGGTGATTGTAGGGGAGGCAGAGAGACCGGGGTCCACCAACCACCAATCGCTCACCACCCACCTGGCCCATCGGCCACCAGCCACAAACAACTCTACCTTCCCCGCTGAGCTTATCGCTTACAGCAGTACAACCATGGGCTGTACTTTACGCCTGGCCAGAACAATGTGGTAGTCTTCCTGCTATCACATTCGATCTCCAACCCACACCCACAGCCCTAGTTCTGGCCTCTGGACAGGATCAAGCAGAGCACCACCTTATCTAGCTACTCCACACACCACTTCAATAGACCGTCTTCAGCTCTCAGCATCTGACCCGGTCCTCTCCTCAGTTTGGACATACATCAGACAGGGCTGGCCTGTGAATACCTCCCACTTCAGAATCTGGGAGGAGTTAGTATGCTGGCATGGCACCTGTGTTACCAGGGGGCACTGTGTACTTTGTGTGCATGTCCTTGCTAAGGCATACGAGGGCCATTTGGGCATAGCCAGACTCAAATAGAGATGCCACAACCTTGTATAGTGGCCTGGGATCAAGAGAGTCAACATTAAGACCATGGCTCTGCCATATCTGTATCAGTATTCTATATTCTATATCCCAGCTGCCAACGGGGGTGGAACCAACGGTCTGAACGTTCATTACAAAAATCAGGGTGTGCTTTGCAAAAGGGTACATGTTCAATACCAGTCTTCTCCAGACAATGCTGCAGTTCCACCCAACACTCCAGCACCGCAGTCTGGGAGTATGGGAGGAGGACTTTGGCGAGCTCTCAGGTGTGGACTGGCAGTTTGCAATTAAGGGGATTAGTCATGGGGCACGGTTCACCTGGTAGCACGCATACCATTAAGGCTAAGGTCTTACCGCAGCGTAACCCTTTGCTGCAGGTCATCTCCTCTCTCTCTCCTGGCTTTCCTGTCTATCTACACTGTCCTGTCTAATAAAGCAAAATGCCCAAAAAATAATATATAAATAATATAATAAATGGAGGATTAGTCATGTACCTGTTCGAAACGGGCCGACTGTGTGGCCTTATTATTATTATGTTATTTCAACTTGGAGTTTTTTTGAGAACCACTCACCCAAACAACTTCACACACAATATTGCACTGATGAACGGTTGTCGAGAAAATCTAATTACAGACATACATACATACAGGTGGGCGACAGTAGCTCAGGGGGTAGAGTGGTTGTCTGGCAACCGGAAGGTCGCAGGTTCAATCCCCGGCTCCTCCTAACTAATTGTTACCTTGCATGGTTGACACTGCCGTCGGTGTATGAATGGGTGAATGTGAGGCAAATGTAAAGCGCTTTGGATAAAAGCGCTATATAAATGCAGTACATACATACAGTGACTCCTTCCATTAGGGCTATAGTTAGATATAGTCAACAACTGATATATTAAACCGCATCTCTGTAGAAACAGGCTCACTAGGATATACCCAGATGTAAATCCAACTTGCTCCCATTGTCAACAGGCTCCTGCCACCCATTATCACATGTTTTACTTCTGTCAATCGTTGGTTTCATTTTGGTCCACCATCTTATATGTGATAAGGAAATCAGGTCCAAACCTACTATTGCAATATTTGGTGTGGTCCCTGAGGGGGTAACCGTTTCTGTTGCCCAGTGGGAGGCCATTGCCTCATCTTCTCTGTTGGCCAGGGGCATTCTTTTTTATAACTGGAAAGCAGCAGCCCCTCCATCACACAAGCGGTGGGTGGGTAATGAGGAGATGTGTAGGTGTGTAAAATAAATGTTATAATCTGTAACCGAATCAATGCAATAACCTTTAATTTTTTGCCTCATTGTGTTTTATTTATTGTCTGGAGTATTTTTTATGTATATTATGTCAACAAATGTATGTCCTGTAAGTTCTGAAAATCAATAAAAACATTTTAATTACAATGTAAGCAACGTCTTCTACCGAGTGCACTGCTCGAAGTAAGTGCGAATTGGAAGCGTGCCTTGGACCTGTGCCAGGAACAGGTGTGCACGTGCCATGCCTTTTCCAGTAGCACTTTGGATTTGATGTGTCCTGTGAGATCATCTTAATCTCATTGTACATTGTGTTTCTCTCTGCAGGTCACTCTGGCTTCCGTCCTGAATGACGGAAAATGAGAGCACCAATCAGCACTAGGGGGAGGGAGTTTTAGTTCATGACAACAAGGACACTTTTGTTGCCAAATTGGTTTTAGAGCAGTGAGAGCAGACAGCGCAGCTTATTGTTTTATAAACAATAGAACTGAACGTTTTGACCTGGAATTAAGTTGGTTCAATCTAAAAAAAAGCTTCTTTTGCCATGTTGCTATTGCTTAGCTTGATACATTTATCTGGGGGGGTAGTGTCAGTGTAGTGAACCTTCAATGAATGTAGAGGAACTGGTAGCTCACTACACTTTCCAAGCAGCTCAACACTGATGGTTTGTTTATTGTTTAAACAAAACAGGCTTGCGTGATGACAGAAACCTTAACATGATGTAAGGAAATACAGATCATCTTCATTTGCTCCACTGTGAAAATAGAATAGAAAAAAGAATGGGTGTGTCTTCATTGCCAGTAAGTCAAAACAAAGGCATTGCAACAGCTTTTAAAAGTTTCAAAGTTGAAACAAGACATCAAGATAAACAAGTCTGTCTTCTACCAAGACATTTCCTCATTCCACTTTTAGTGAAGTCCTTGATGTGAATGTCAAAGTCTATTCGTGTGGACTGCATCAATCTGGTGCACTCAGTCGTACTTTCATGTAGGACTGTACTTGCAATCTACAAATTAACAAGTAGAATTAATATACTACATAGAAACATGCATTTATGTTTAAATTCCAATTAGTATAACTAATGGCCTTTCACTATTGGTTAAACTAGGCCTGTTACCTCTGTTGATTCTTCCTCTTTTTCTCTCTAACCCTAACCCTAACCCTAACCCTCTCACATAAAGTGAAGAGTGAAGAGGCAAATACGGCTGGGAATGAGAGCTGGTGTGTTGGTGAGGAGTAGTAGGAAGGAGATTTAAACCTTGCCTTCCATCGCAGTGGCGTGTACACAAGGGCGGCCAACTGTGGGCCAACTAACTCTGAGTTTAATCTGCGTAACCATTACCACTAACTTACTAGGCTACACATTCTGGAAGAACAATGAATTGCTGGGGAATGTATCAATCACACTGCACCTGCACGACCCAATGGCCTGGCTTACTGACAATTTCGATTGTCTTTGAGAAATGCAACGTGAGGATAATGCTGCGTACACACTACAGGATAACCAGGGCGATTTAGACCGAGTTGGCCCCCTCCCGACAATGGGGGATCAATCAAATACAGCCTGAAGCCTTCCGATCTACTGCAAAGCGCGTCGGGGAAGCCCAGAAAATATCAAAGATGTTTAATATTACGACTTCAAATCGGCATGACCCCGATGAAATCATGTACAATGAGGTCATGGCCGTACCCACCGAGGTCCGGACCTGAGTATTTTAGGGTTAGGGAAGACCCTATGACCCGAGGACGCAGATTGCAAAGCCAATGAAAAAGTATAGCAACGCGATGAGAATCAAAATGTCAAACCCTAAAACTCTTAAATGTCCATTATCATTTAAATTACATTTAAATTTAGAATTTTGCATTAGCATTTGGCAGACGCTTTTATCCAAAGCGACTTACAGTAAGTACATTTGTCTAAAATTGAAAAAAATCGAAAATCGATTGTCACCATTCCAAAATGCCAAAGCTGTAATAGTTGTTCTTTATGTCCATAACTCCACATTCATCAAATCTCCAGGAATATGTCATGGTGTTTGTCCTGAAGGGCCGCCGTGTACACTTGTTTTAAAGCATTATTTGCTCTCTCGTCGTTGTTTAATGCTGATGATGTGCTTAGGCATGTTTCATGTGTGTGTTTGACGCACATGAGAAAGTGGTGTTGCACTGGTATTTCGTTTGAGGAGATGAAATTGGATGATATGGAAAACAATACTGTCATGACTGCAGTAAATAATTTGGAACCACTTTATTTGAGTTATTATGCAGACCTGTTTGGCGCGTTATTTGTATATGGATCCGCAAAATGCATGCGTATTGCGTCATGAATATTTGAACACTGTTGCTTTGAGCACATTAGTGTTGAACTAGATTACTTGCGTTGTGCGTGTGGCATATTGGCGTTTGTGTATTGCTACTGATATGGTACGTTGCGAATTACGTTACGTTACGGGCGGCATAATTGTTTTTCGACTAGAGTGGCAGAAGTAGACCTGCATGCGCCGGTCCCGAGGGTGATGTAGGACTCCGACGCGACCGGTTTTCTTGCTCCCCCCTGTGGACGTAGCCCAAAAGTATTATGGCCATGCACATTAATCATGCTTTTTATGTATGTTTTGCAATAATTATTCGAATATATTCCAACCTCTGTTCTTTTTTTACAATAATCGAATGTGTGTGTGTGTGTGTGTGCGTGTGTGCGTGTGTGTGTGTGTGTGTGTGTGTGTGTTTAAAATTAGACTTGGGAAATTTGGGACTTAAAAAAAAAGGACTACATTCCCGATATTAAAAAAATAATACAAACTAACCAACACATTCATAAGTACAACATAGAACATTTTGAAACAGAAACTGTCAGTAGTTGGCTAGCAGTAGGTGGCTACATCGTTGATGTATTATATTATAGTATTAGTAGTAGGCCTACTAGTAGAAGCTTCTTAGGCTTCCCAGGCGTTCTCCTCCAGGTTGAGCGAAGCGCCATGATTGGCTGATTGTTAACCTGCGCTTCCGGGGTACCAGATTGAGGAGGACGCTCCGGGACGAGGTTAGGTACCACTGCCGACTGAAGCCATCTCACTTATATTAGCAGTCTGTGACAAACACACCGCCTTTCTATTAATGGAGGTCTTTGGCTTTTTCTTGGTGGTCTTTTGTGCATCGCTCCACCCTGGTAAGACGACCGTAGCCTAACTGATATTTTAAAGCTGAAAGATTTTAATTGTTGTCACATGGCCTTATCGCATCGTACGTCCGTATCTCCACATTCGTCGCTGCATTCGATTAGATAGTTTTCATCCAACGACCATTAGAAACATTCATTAAAACATATTGCTTTCGGAAAATATAATTGCACTGTCTGAATTTCACTGTTTGTCCGTTTTTCTGGATAGGAGAGTTAAGATTCATCGATGAATACTCTTCCAAGAGCGAAATCAGTCATGGGGCCGTGGTAATACTTTGCCGTCCACTAGGCCTACTACTATGCATGTTCTTATGGGAACCATGAAAGCTCACGTAACAGAGTTTTTATAACATGGTGTTTTCATGACATGACAAACATGTTATATTTGTGTCCTTGTCCTTGTACTATATACATAAAATGAATCTGAAAGACTGTCTTCAGATCAAGTAGCCTATGTCTCTGTCACTGTCTTCTGCTTACTAGAATCCTGACACATGTTCAGAATGCAGCCAGATCATGAAGATAATCGCAGAAAAAGGCTCCAACAACGACACACAGGTGAGATATATTGCTATTTAATATACAGCAAAGTAAAATATAACATAAACCCAAGGGCAAATTCATGTAAAAGTGATCAGTAAATAGATTGAATAGCTGTGTAAATAAAGGAACCATGTCCTTCCAACTGCCAACTTCCCCTTTCACGTATTGCTAGAATAGAAATTACACAATCATGTGATATGTTGTACTTCTGCAGGATCTGGTTCGTGAAAATCTAAAATACCTGTGCAGACGCCTCCCCATTAATGAACATGATGACTGCACATCCCGCGTGGAGATTTATCTTCCCAAAATCACTCAATTGGTAAGAGTTGAAATGTTAACACCATGGCTGATTGAGCTCCTTCGTTTTTGCGCGCATCAGGTTTTGTGGGTCATTTTTTGTTATTTTATTACGGCCTCAAAGGGCTTTGAGCGCCCATTTTAGACATTAAACACTCTTAAAACTTGAAAGAACACAAGATCCTTGGTGGACATAATAGCACTAATAGCAAAAGAATGACATGATATTGAGATGATATTTGTCATATTAAAAGCACAAGCAAAAATAAAAGGAAATATTAGTATTGTCTTACAGGTGCAGTGTATACAATTTAGTGCCAACTACGGAACAGACTTGGCAAAAATGGACAATAATATTCCTAACTGTTTTCATTCGTGTATAATCACCTGAAACTAAGAATCGTTGTGTTTTCATTAGCTTAGAATGAGCCCTTTATATCTACATAGGGAGTGGGTTGCCTTCCACGGAGGCCGCCATGTTGCTCTGCCATGTTTCTACAGTAGCCCAGAACTGACAAACCAAACACCGGCTCTCATGCAAAGCAGCCAGTTAATGTTAGCAATAATGAAACGCTAGCACAATGCAGAACATGTAGCAATAATATTCGATATCATATATAATTACAAACTCTATCTAGTGTTGTCATGGTTACACCGGTGTTACACGGTGTCGGATGTGCCACCGGTGGGATTTTATTCAAACCGTCCCCATCATCATTTTGATGTTATTATCATCATATTTGTGAAATCAAAAAGTGTTGCTAGCTTAAGCAGCCGCTGAAGTCAAGGAGACAAAGGGGACATTGTTGTTACTTTTATTTGCGCTGTAGTGTAGGCCTACAGCACCGCACATCTAACCAGTCCCCCACTTAAGTTTAGCTTAGAATAATAATATTTATTAAATGTTGTAGGGTTTTTTGTTTTCCATGGTGGCGCTCCCACTAGTCAGTTGCGGCCATTGAAATAAGAGGTTGCGACAAGCAGGTTTATTAAGATACCAAAGAGCTCTACTACTAATAATAATGGGTTGGGTTAATTTAATAAACATCAATATAACAGGTAGCAATCTTTTTTTCCTTCTGTGGCGATCTGTCATCCACACTAGTACCAGGTGAATAGCGCTAGTCCTGCCGTGCAGTTTCATCAAAACTTTGCACAATGTTCAAACCACCTTATTTGTTCTCTCATCCAATGGAAGTCGTGTGTCATCAGAAACTTTTAGGTTACATAGAAGCCCTGCCGTAACCAAGTTGGGCTCAGACCGATGAGATCTGAAAACCACTGATGTTCATGCAGCAATCCTACGTAATATTGTAGTTTTGCTTTTTGCATTTTGAAAATTTGAACATTAGTTTTAACAAATTGAACCGCTTTAGAAATAAAAAAGTAAACAAGAACCTCACCACTTAACAGATTGTAGCTACTCGATGTGGTTTTAGCTACTGGCACCTGAAGGCCACCGTAGTTCTCCTATACGCTTGGAAAGGGCGGGGTGAGGAGTGGTCTTCAGTTGGTTGCAATCTGTAACCTCAGCACTAGATGCCACTAAATCCTATGCACTGCACCTTTAAATAATGATGTGAAATGGTTTGAATGTATCTAACAATTTCCTTACTTATTGTTACTTTATTGTTTATTATATTTTACTGTTTACTCACTTTGAAGCCCCATGAGGTCTGCAAGGTCCTTGGGCACTGTGCTCTGAATTCAGAGCTGGAAGCGGTCACACCTGCTCAGGTTATCCCAGAGACAGAGGTCAATACTACTACTACTACTGCATTCAACCCTGACACCAGTATTCAGGTCAGACAAACCAAATGCTCTTCATTTTAATAGAACTATTTTCATAGTTCTATTAACCTATTCAACATTTCCAATACATTGTTATATCACAATTTAATGAATGCATCTTAATTGAAAAGTACCAGATAGATCAGATAGTATCCTCTATGATCAAAACCAGATTGGTCCAACCTTTTGTCCCTTGCCAATATCATGTTTTTCTGGGAAATGAGCAATATTACAGAAGTAAACTTCTATAGATAAGCTCTGTTACAGAAGTAAACTTCTATAAAAGAGCTATATTACAGAAGTAAACGTCTATAAATAAGCTCTGTTACAGAAGTAAACTTCTATAAATGAGCTATATTACAGAAGTAAACTTATATACTGTAAACTATGCCGTTTTTGTCTGTATAGAAACATAGCCAACTAACACTGAACATGACCATTTCCAGTTCAGCCCGCAGTGCACACTATGCTTGTTTCTGATCAGAAAGATGGAGGACATGCTGCCTAAAAACAGGACCGAGGTGAGCCTTTCTTAACAACATTCCTGGTGTGGGTTGCATCGGTTGCACTTCATTCAGAAGTTTAGCGAGTCTGTGAGTCCAAACAGCCAAGGCCGGTGGAATTTGCTTTGTTTCAGTAAAAGAAACAGACAACAGTAAAGAAACAGACAACACAACAGGAGAAGACGACATACAACTCAATGCGGCAGACGCTCTGAGACAAGTAGAGCATGGGTACAGGGAGATGCCGTCGATGGGACCGCAGTCCGTCACACAACGCAGCAGGCTTCCACTGCGTGTCTGACTGGACTGGCTGCTTGTGTATATGTATCCCATTTCTGGTAGTGTGAAGGGCATATTCATATTGTCTTACATTCGCTCTCTCCCTTTCTCTACAGGCAATATTTCTCATTGAAATACTTAATAGCCAATAATACCATCTGTAAAGGTAGTGAACGCTTGACACTGCTCTAGATGATCTGTAACAATCAGCTTAAAGGTAGTATATGTAACAATGACACAGAGTGTTTCAAATGGGTACTGCAGTCCAGATTCACAACATTGGCTCGTCTTGCGCTCGTGTTCGTTCAGTGTCCTAGTTTCTGGGTCTGGGGAGGAGGGGGCAGGGAAGACTCTCTCCAGTGTTGTGCATTTGGACTGCAGTGCCCATTTTAAACACTCGGTGTTATTGTTACATATACTACCTTTAATAAGAACAGTTACGCTCAAACAAACATTCAGGGGAAACACTGTAATTACAAGATGAACTCTAAGAAATACTGGATTGGCAACACAAATGATGAATCCGTACGAAGACTTTTTGTGTTTAATTTATTGTTAAAGGGAGAACCAAACCACCTAATCCCACCTTTAAAAAATTGTCTTGGTTTTAGTTCTGGGGCGGGGCTGCTGGCTCCCCTGTAAACGCCCCTTCATTTCAGTTCCAGTAAGCGGAGTTCACAGGTGTATCCATATCAACCAATAAGAGGTTATGCATGCAATATGCATTTGTCTAACCTCAAGAGGGAGTCATCTAATGCAAACCCATAAGTGGTGACAGGGTTTGGTTCTCCTTTAAAGGGTCCAAGTCCGAACGAAATGCAAAACGCTAAAATACAAGCCTTTTAAGATGTAATGTAAAATATCAATGCGTTGCATATAGAAAAAAAGGCAAATAATCCAAATGGATTGAGCTCACCGAGTGTGGAGATGAGTTGGGCCTCCCAGACCAGAGGCCATCCTTAATCTGGCTCAGTCTCTACTTCCAAATAGACACAATGTCATACAGACTTGTATGACAACTACAAACATAATGCATATAAAGCCAATGTTTTACATGGAGGCAATGGGATTGCGTTGGTGTAACACACAACTCATTTTTCCTCCATCTTTCCTTTCTCTTCCTGTTCCTCCCACAAATCAAATTTCCCCTCCACTTCCAATCACCTAATTGTAGCTCCACCCACAACCACAATAGACTTCTAGACAAAGTCACCTGCCCTCGACAGGTTATCTGTGCAAAAATCTAAGCGCGACAAGCGAAACTATTATAAGGCCTAATGTTGAAACCGTACTTACATTTCGCAGTGTCACAGCTTGATGTGCACTGTTGTGATCGTGATGACACTCTTCTGTCCCTTGCAGGAGGCCGTAGTGAAGCTCATGGGACAGGTGTGTGATCTCCTACCCCGCAACTACAGGGGGAAATGCAACGACTTCATCGATAAATATGGAAAGCAGATAGTTGACTTTTTTATGTCCTCCGCGGCTCCGCATTCAATCTGTGCCTTGCTGCACCTCTGCCTACTGAAGGAAGCATCTCGTGAGGGTGAGGGAACGGGCGCATAAGGCCCAGCTCTACTGTCGGTTGATGACATGGCCTCCTCTGTGGGTTGAATGTGTCATATAATTCAACTCCCCAGAGATGCTGCCTCCTTCCTCGGACTGCGTGTCTTGTCGTCACCTGGTGGTTCTCGGCAGACTGCAGCTTGGCCTCAACATCTCCCGACCCACCCAGACCTCTACCTTCCTCGAGTCCGTCTGTCTCCACCACCCTAACGCTATCCCTGAGGTACATCCACGATTAACATCTTGATTGTAGTACAAAAAAAAAATACTGAACTGATGCTGTGATGTGGTGTGGAAATAAGTGAAAAACACTCCTGTGGTCCGTGTTTTGTTTTTTTCTTTCAGTGCGAGCTATTTCTGAAACATTTTGGGTCAAGGCTGCAAAGGGTTTTGGCAAACCAGTTGGATGCTTCAGACCCTTGTGAGGTTAGGATGTGGTCATATTTAAAATAATATCTATCTCAGTTCCCCATTTTCAATGTGGTCAAAAAGCCAGATGCAAAATGAGAAGTATGTCCTTGTCATGTTGCTTCTCGTGCTCCTCATGGAGATATAATGATATGTGGATGGATGCTCTTTTCAAAGTCATTGACATCTGCTTTACTTCTGTCCTCAAGAGAGCAGAGCTGTGTGTTGCTGAGAAAGACTTGACAAGCACCAGGACGCACCACTGTAACCTAGGGCCGACTTACTGGTGCCAAGATGTGAATACAGCATCGATGTGTGGTGTAAGTTTGCTCTTGGTTAGGGAGGGTGTCAACTATGTGAGGGTGAAGTGATAGTACGATGGGATAATGGTGAAAGATGGCTTAATAGAGCAGTAGGCAATATTTCTGTCAAATAATTGAGTCAAAATTATCTAATTACTCATAACGTTCCAGCAGCTATCTGTAAATCCAATGTTCTGTACAAAAAAAATGGATTCTACAAGTGCCTTATGACTTTGTAGTAGACTGCCAAAAAAAGTAAGTTAGTTTTGTACATTTACATTTACATTTAGGGCATTTGGCAGAAGCCACCTACCCAACCGGCTCTGTCAAAATGTTATATGTTATATATATATAAATCATATGATGAATGGTGCATAACGCTTTTGCGTGATGCTTTATATATTATTATGAATTATGTTGTACAGCAGGTTAACAAGTCACAGCAGGTTCAACAGCAAGAAGGCGATTTGGTGACAGAGATGGCCAACCAGTGGATTGTGCAAACATTCAATTCAAATTCCAATCCGTGACAATCTGCAAAGTGAACTTGCAGATTGCAGAAAGAGGTTGCACTGATCATGGGTTTGATATGACGGCAGAAAAGTTGAATCGTCTACAAGAGAGTAGTATAGGAACAGACATGTAATGACATGTAAAGAATGAAGATTAGGGCTGAACAATTCATTGAAATATTATCGAAATCGCAATATTGCCAAGTGCAATATCCAAATGCAATTTTTCACCAGGGTAAAAATGTAAATGCAAATGTATAACACTATTCTAAATGAAATACTATAGTGCTGCTGAGATTACCTGGCCTCCAGATGTGCAAAAACTTCACTAATAGTGAATCATATCACAATCGCAATATGATTACCATATCGTTCAGCCCTACCGAAGAGCCATCCTGGAGTTAGGCCTGGTAAACCAAGGTTTATTTAGCCAAGTGCTTTCTAGCTAGACATAGCTACATATTAAATATTTCCTAATGAAACGCTTATGTTGGACAGCCATTGTCTCCTATGGACAGCCTCTTTTTTCAAGGTTGTCATTTTGGATTATTTTAGGAATCCTATCAACCCAATGCCTTTGTAACAGCCTGAAATATCGCTACATGTCGATCTTAAACACAGAAATGTAATGCAAAAGTGAAACATATAGAAAACACACGTCTCCATGGTAGGGTAGAGGCAGCCTCTCTCCCAGCCGGCACTACCCTGACCCATGGAACACCAACATGAAACCCTTCTGACTCTCTTCTCTATTCTATTCCACCATCAATGATGTGCTAGGGGCCAGACACCATTGCAATGGGAGCATTGGTGCCTTTTTTTAACTTCTAGATCATAACGTAGGGTAACATGTTTGGAAAAGTTGAACTAAGATGATTTTTCCTCTTCATCTTTCCCTAGAATGTGCCCTTCTGCATGAAGCACATATGGAAATAAGCCAGCCATGCATCTTCAGGACGATTTCTGCTGACACTCCTTTTATAAATGTCTTGCACTTTGTTTTAGCTTGCTATTTAGTTATAGACCTTGCATGTGTAGTGGTGTGAGCCCTCAGGAACAGAGAGGGAATTCAGTCTAAATAGGGCTGAACATTTAATTGAATTGTCATCTAAATCCAAGATGGCCAAGCGCAATATCGCAGGGTAAAATGTGTAAATGTATAACACCATTATAAATGAAGTACTGTAGTGCTGTAGAGATGCCCTGGCCTACAATTCTTTCCTCCAGATGTAAGAAAACATGTTTGTTTGGTACAGACCCCAACAAGTCACATCATGATTTCTAAAAATGTTTTTCCATCACCTTTACATCCTCGAAACGGTTTTGGTTTCGTGGATCGCCATGTCTGATCAAATACTTAACGCTCCTCCTATGCTAATATGCTGCTTCACTTAATCACATTACTGAATGAAGGATAGACTCGCGAGTGCCATGTTGTTGTTATTAAATACATTTATTATGTATTGTCTTGCTAATGTCACAATGGAAATGTCCAATTATTGATACAGACTGTATAAAAATGAATGAAAAAAACGTTTAGTCTCGCATCACTTCCTCGGCCATTGTTTAACGAGCTAAATAAGTGTGGTTGAGCCTTTTAGCAGCTGTACTATGAGATTAAAATGCCAATCAGTGAAATATGAAATGGATGTTTATTTCACAAGAGAGTTTCCACAGCTTTAAAAAGTAATGATAAAAAAAAAAAAAAAACATTTACAGTTGGGGGGGTTTTTCCCCTCGCTTCTTAAAGTCTGAAAGGAGAGGCGGAGCCCTGGCCAGTCCTGCTGAGTGTTCAGGAGGACTCACTAGGAGACCTCAAGGACATTATGCTGCCATGTGGTTGATCGTGTCGTCATCCTCTCTGCGTTTCCAGATCTAAAAACAAAACAAAAAATAAGTTGAGAAGAAGCCAGGTTACAAAAGAGGACTACAAATCAAAGATGGCCATGTCTACGATAGCAGAGAGCTGCCATGGTAATGGTATATTATTACCCATGGTATAATATTATCCATGGTAATGGTAATGGTATGATATTATCCATGGTAATGGTAGTGGTATGATATTATCCATGGTAATGGTATAACATCATCCATGGTAATGGTATAATATTATCCATGGTAATGGTATAATATCCATGGTAATTGTATAACATCATCCATGGTAATGGTATAATATCATCCATGGTAATGGTATAATATCATCCATGGTAATGGCATATTTTTGTGCCCATAACTACCACCTTCCTTGGTTGTGTCATAATGTATGAATTGTCTCGATATCTCATCATATCATTGATTTTGTCATTAAAATGATACATTTGTCTGCCCAGAGTTACTTGTTATTGTGGACCATAACCACGAAGTGTGTTCATCAATATCTGCCAGGCTTAACAAGACAATAAATCCTCTTCAACAAAAGTTGGTTATGAAAATATTATTAATTTACCAACCAAGTTACCACGACAAACCAAGGTTGGTAATGTTGAGATAAGTGTTGGTTAATCCAAAGGCACATACAAAGCGCCAATCGCTCAAGGGGACGCACACACAGTCCAGTGCACATGCTGCTGTTCCAGCTGTTGGTTTGCACTTACCTGGATGTAGGCCTCCGACAGAGTGATCATCTGTGGCAGAATGTCAGTCACCTGCAGGTCCTGCATCTCGTACCACTTCCCCGTGCCCTGAGAGAATCCCATGAAACAATCAATAGCTCACCCTCGTCCCAGGATCATAGTCACCATTACATGCAATCAATGCACGCACTTCCTGTTGAACCACATGTAATGTCATGTATGTATGTATGTATTGTCATGTATGTATGTATGTATGTATGTCATGTCTGTATGTATGTAATGTATGTAATAGGGGTGTCCTCAACTAGATTTTGTATGGTCGAATCTAATTCGTCAGGCCAGACCCATCGGCGACGAATCGTCAAATCATATATCCTATATTTTTTTAAGATGCCGTCTAATTTTGTGCAGATTTAACGTGACAATGTGCACATATGTTCATGTCAGCATCTGCATTCAATTTGACAGAATATAGGTTACTATAAGCCTAATATACAATAATATAATATACTGTAATTCATAGAAATTAAACAGTCTCTGTGGAGCCGGACAGCTCTGTTCTGTGTGACGGTACTCCCGTCCGATCATGACAACACACTCATAAAGAGAACGTAGACGTAGAGATGTTTGAAAACAGCCTCCATGTGAATGATGTGTTTCAGCGTATAGAACAAATGCGGCACCATTCATTTTAGCAGAACAGTGAACATGCACTACTGAGTACCAGGAGGATCATCTTCACCAGCGCCAGTGGTGAGATATGACAGCTGCTGTTGGGAGTTTGCCATAGACTTTTTCTTAATCTTTAATAGTTTCTTTGCCTAGAATGTGCTGGTCTACTTTGAAACAAATGATTGGATAGTGCCACTGCCATTACACAAATGGGTTATCACCCTAACAATAAGGACATTTATTGAAAGAGAAGTCAATCCCCATCCCCACAAAAAGAAAGTATTTCTATCGTAGTATTTCTAAGCGTCGTATGCATCTCTTCGACAAAAACAAAAAACTAGGAAATATTTGTAATGATTCAATGATTTTCTGCCGCGAAAAATCTTGGATTGAATCAAGGTCTCTATTTTGTCATCATACTTGGTGTGCGTAAATAAAACAAGCGTTTATTTAGTACATTTTTGCTGTTGTTCAATTTACAATAACTAAGAGTTACTGAAAACAATGTACAGACAAAATAGAAAAAATAGAGCAACAATGTAAGTGAAACTCACATGATGCAGGACATGTATCCTGTAGGCTCCCTCTGTTGGCTTCCCATCATGCACCACGTTGGCCACAAGGTCGTAGGTCGTGTGCTTCTCCGTGGCTTGGCCTTCCTCCGTCAAGTACTCACGGAGATCTACGTTTCTAGTGGAGTATGTATGGGATTAAAAGCATGTTGAAAATGTTGCTGTCAAAGCAATTGAAGTGGCATGCAAGTTTAAGTGACAATGTGTAGCATTTTCATCTCTAGTGTTTGCTAGCAGTAGGCCTACTCCGCAGTAGTTAAGTGTCGCCGGTGGCTATTCAAGGCTGAAGCGTAAATTTCTTCAAAACACGACTTTTCGGAAATAATGTATGTCCAACACGCTATTGCAAACACTTTTCTCCTCCCCATACCCGTGTTAATGTGACCCCTCCCTCTCAATCATAACCAGCAGCCGAAGCAAACATGCTAAAGTCATCTCAATACTCAGCTGTCGTGACAATCGGTTCTCTCCAACTTTGATATTCGCATCCAATATGAATCCTAGTTTTCTCTTTTTGCCATTTGTTTTCTTATACAGTGGGGAGAACAAGTATTTGATACACTGCCGATTGTGCAGGTTTTCCCACTTACAAAGCATGTAGAGGTCTGTAATTTTTATCATAGGTACACTTCAACTGTGAAAGACAGAATCTAAAACAAAAATCCAGAAAATCACATTGTATGATTTTTAAGTAATTAATTTGCATTTTATTGCATGAAATAAGTATTTGATACATCAGAAAAACAGAACTTAATATTTGGTACAGAAACCTTTGTTTGCAATTACAGAGATCAGACGTTTCCTGTAGTTCTTAACCAGGTTTGCACACACTGCAGCAGGGATTTTGGCCCACTCCTCTATACAGATATTCTCCAGATTCTTCAGGTTTCGGGGCTGTCGCTGGGCAACACAGACCTTCAGCTCCCTCCAA
>OMKP01023210.1:0-13396 GCA_900302375.1 Bathygadus melanobranchus
ATTTATATAGCGCTTTACATGGCCTCACATTCACCCATTCATACACCGATGGTGGTGTCAACCATGCAAGGCAACAACCAGCTCGTCTGGAGCAGTTAGGGTTAGGTGTTTTGTTTTTACACCTTGACAATTAGCTAGGTGGAGCCGGGGATCGAACCAGCAATCTTCCGGTTGCCAGACAACCGCTCTACCTCCTGAGCTACTGCCGCCCCCTATAAATAAATAAAGATTTGTTTATTTTTTACTATTTTATTACACAATTTATTGTCAAATGTAGGCTTTGTGTCACAGATTAGACATGAACCCAAGAATAATATAGGCTACTGACTAGTCAAATTAAGCTAATTGGCAGACATTACAAGGAAACAGTATGAACTGTTGGACTATGTGGGGTCTGCCGTTCATTGTTTGATGTAATACTCTCCTGACAGATGATGGGATATTTACCCTGTCGGCAAGTAGCGAGTTGCAGCTACTTTTAGCCTTAAGATGATTTGTGAATACGGCCCTTAAAGGCATAGCGAAGCTGCAGTCTGTGTGTCTTATCTGAGGTAACAGAAGATAGACTGTGTATTGAGTTAGGTGTCGGTCACTAAAGTATACCATCACTTATTAACCTGCTGCGTGGTAGCAGGTTAAACCCGGGACACGTTGCTTCCCATGGTGAGCCAGTCCCCTCCCCTGTTAATCATGCAGCTCTCTGATGCCCAAGCTCTGGTTACACCTACACTCAAACACTCACACACATTCACTGGCCGGCTGCCCTTTTCTCTTGGCGTGACATAAACTGCCGTTAGAGAGTTTAGCAGGCTGGGAGACCACACAGGGGGGCATGATATGTTATTTATAGAAGGGTATTTGCCCCTTTATGGTGCGACTCAATACTGTCACGTAGGCGTGCGGGTCCAGCGTCCTTAAGGTCGCAGCAGTCGGACAGGGACTTGTCCTGTGAGGCAAACGTGCTAATTTACACTGAGCTGTGGATCACATAGTCCAGTAATATCCTTGGCTGTATGTGTTTAAATATCTATGGAAATATCCTATGGATGCCATAGTAAACACTTGTTTTTCGTTATATTCTGTTATATTCTGATAATTTCCACTTAATGAATGGCTTTCTCGTTTCCCCTCAACTCTCATTGGTTTATTCTTTCTGCACTTTCACCAGCACTGGCAATCCAGCACTACCCCCTGATAAGCAATGTACAGACAAGCACAATGCGTGAATATAAATCAGTCAGATATCACCAAAACCAGGCCACCGAAAAATCTATTCTCGGCAACGTGCTCATTCTCCTGATGTGCACTCGCGTCTCCCATTCTCACCAAGTGTGGCGTCATTGATGCTTTAAAGATTAACAATAACAATTGTAGTTGACCTGTCATATCTTCTTCTGTGTCTCTTCTTTTGGTGACTCGGAGTGGGAGTGTGTGTGTGTTTGTTTTAATCCTATCGTCATGCAACAAAAGTAGAATTATTACCATGACCCGTGCCAGACTCTGCAGACTCTCCTCTGAGAGCAGGTTAGCCGTCGTGGGTCGTGGGTGGAAGGGAGGACATGTTATACTGCTCTGCTGGGGAGAAAAAGTCACCGAACACTGGCTGGCCCACTTCGTTTCTGGCCTCTTATCAAAGCCAGGTCCGGGCTCGGTGCCAGCATCAACACTGCTTTGACCTTTATAAATAATTCAGGGGGTTTACCTTGATCCTGCCAGTGTGCGCCCGGGTCCGCCGTTCACACCGATGGGCCTAGACCGTTCCATTTCATCTGGAGTGGTCCTTTAGAGACGAATCCTACCAATGCCCAGCTCGCCGACCCACACATGTGGTTTGGAACGGTTTGATGAGGGCTGTGCCCGACGTGGCTGACGGGCGATGCAAAAGAGACGTGGTATTTGTCATTGGGGGGTCATTGGTCACGGGGCTGTGGCATGCCACGGTTAGTCAAACTGTTTTGGCTTCCTAGGTGAATGGCGGCATAATTCTGTTCCCCTGCCAACTACATTCCTCCTACCATCTCTCTCTCTCTCTCTCTGTCTCTCACTTTCGCTCCCTCTCTGTTTCTCCCCCTCTTGTCTCCCTCTCTGTCTCTGGCATCCAGCTATGCAGCGGGCGTTTCATTGGGTACCTCTTTGTTCAGGGATTATTTGAGTTATATTTAACCTCACTTCTCCTTTCTTGGAGTGCAGGGGCGGCTGCTGGTGCTTGCTGGTGCTGCAGCACATAATCACATAAAAATCTTTTGAATACATTTGATGTGATTCCGTGATCCCTACATAACAAGGATGCTGCCACATTAACAAGATGGCGTCGATGCTGTTGTTCTTTTAATTCGGGAGGTCCAGCACATCAAACGGGTAGATTGGTCTCTGGTCTGACTTCTCCCTCAGTTGTCAACATCAACATCACAAATGCTTTACCACTTACTGACTTATATTCATCAGTCAAGAAGGAGAGTGATGATTGTCAAACCGTTGTTGAAGCCGTTGAGCATTTGTTTTAGTCTGGCTTCTGGCCACATATGCTAGGTCACACTCTCTCTCTCTCTCTCTGTCTCTCTGTGTCTCTCTCCCCCGTGTCGTTTTTGGAACCCTGCCTGCGTTTGATCATCTGCCTCCATATGATTTTTTTTTTTTCTATAATGGTGTGGCCTACTTCCTACTACTTCGCAGCCCAAACAGCCTGTCTGCAGATTGCATGCAAAATACAAAGTTAGAAATGTACCACCTCAGGTATCTGTGTGTGCGCGTGTGTGTGTGTGTGTTAATGTACCCCATGCCGACTGAGCCCAGTCGAGGCAGCCTTGTGCTGGGTGAAGGCTGAGTTCGTCGTTGTTGCTCTTGACATCTGGCTGGAGGGCAGAGGGTAGCGGCGCGTGCGCTAGCCACAGACATGCTTTAACAAAAAGTCTCTTGTGAGGAATCAGCCTATCTATGGGAGTTACTGTGAGTGTGTTGGAGTGCCAACTCTGATCAAGTGGATGAATGTCAAACCACTTTCAGTCGTGGTTAGTATTACTACTGAGTGCAGTGATGAGAAAATAGGGGAGAGGAAACAGCTGCTATACCCATATACCAATTGGCTGAGGCAGACACAGTATAAACAAAGTGTGTAATTGTCAAAATGTCTTTCAATGTAGATGCGTGGGTTAGGGTTGAGAGGGTTGAATGTAGATGCGTGTGGAGAGATTTGTTATAATGTGTTAAAAACACGATCCCTACTATCACTGCCATCTGGCACCTGTAAAGAATTCTATGATGACTTCCAGACTATAATAGTTAAAATGACAATAGTTAAAATGGGTTGATGTCAAGACTCTTTTTGTATCAGTAAATGTACTTGCCGTATTCATGAAAATTAGTGCAGAACAAAGATTAAATCAACATTTTAATTTCTTGCCAGATATGAAGTTGTGAAAGACGCTGCTTTGCAGGGCCTTCTGGGTAATGTTGTCGATTGTTCGTTGTGGAAGAGCATTGGAATTTCTCTGACGTTTCTCTGCATCAGACGCTTTTTTATATTTCATATATTTGCAATTGCCTGGCTCATCCAATTGTTTGTTCACGTGGGTCAGTTTGACTGATGCTCAAGTTCAAGCAACACTTACACTGTTGGTAGCAACCTGTTTGAGTGTTAAATGTGAATAATACTGATGCACAAATGGAATGTAAACTGCCGGATGTTGCTCTGTCTTCACAGGCGAGACACGAAGCCTGCTGGAGGACTTTGGGTGAAGTACAGCTTGTGTGACCCAAAAACCCACAGGATTCAATACATCTGCAGGTCCCAGATAGGCCTGGACACAGTATACCCCGCAACGTCCCTGCAGTCATCAAGTCCCTCTGCCCTCCTTCACATCTTTGCCATGATCTAATTATCTTCCACTTCATCTCTTTTTGTCTGCCTCTATTTCTGGGTGATGCGATTACAAGAGCAGTTCGCTTGACGTAACAGATAGTTACAGATGGCCTATGTATAGATTCTTCTGGTTTCAGTCATCTACACCTGGGGTATGGGGGCGCTGACAGGGGTCAGGACCACACGGGCCCATGTCCAGTTTTCCTGTGCGAGCTAAAGCAACTGGGGTACTATTGTGAAGCCTCTGTTTGGATAAGCTGATGGAGACCTGGCTGTGACATAAGGCAGCCAGGGAATCAATACCAGCTAGGAGGATAACAATAGTACGTGGAGGGCATTGGTTGGTATTTGAATGGATTTGACTAAGGCTTGTTGGTGGTGGAGCCGGCCATCTGTGTGTGTTTGTGATTGCACGCACACACATGCATGCAAACAATTTCATAGTATGTACAGTATGTATGCATCTCGGCCTATTTATTGAAGACAATCTTTTTTGGACCTTGACTAAAGTAGGCATAAGGATTTTGCTATGTATGTATCTGTAAGTGTAGGAGTTTTGGTTTGCCTCACTGTAAGACCTCCATAAGCCACCATTAACAGGGATAAACGAGTCTTTTGCATCTTGTCGAATGATTAACAGAAGCCCAAAATGCTCCCGTTCTTTGACTCACAACATGTGATGCTGTCACATAAAGAATAGAGGGAAGTCTCTGGGTTCACCCTGGGTTCCCTCTGAGTCTATACAGGAATACAACAATTAGTTTACAGGAGGTGAATCATATGGACGTTCATGGTTTAATGAAGACATAACGTTCAGATTGATATGCTGTACCTTCCACACAAGAGCTCTCTTCTTCAATGTTGCTTTTCTATCCTGTACCTTCAGCGATATATTGGTGTCTCCCTCTTTCGACAAATGTGTTACTTTTTGTAAGTCGCTTTGGATAAAAGCGTCTGCCAAATGCGTTAAATGGAAATGGAAATATGCAGAAGCTGTATAACTCACTTGTTTTTTCACCTCTGCATGATCTAAAAATGACTGACGATGACGCAAGAAGACATTGCGAACATGAGGACGCTGCATTTTCCATGAAGGCTTTCACGATTTCACAACATTTCGCTTATTGGGCTAAATCCCTATTCTAAGACCATGATGACCATGAAGTGGAGACATGCGTCTTTCTGTATACGTGGGTGGTTTTATTGCATACTCTGCAAGCAGGTGTGTTCTTTCTAGGAGCTGTGTTTGAGCATGAAAGGTTGACGTACTTTTCCACTGTGCTGGAATCCTCTGTCTCTGTTTCTCTCTCTCTCTCTCTCTCATTCTCTGGGGGCTCAGTGGGTCTCAGGTGTTCTTTCTTGTTCTGCTGGAGGCCCAGCTTCCCCATCAGCACTCACTCAGCAGCCATCGTCGTCCAGCCTATGACCCCAGACCCCCAGGGGGCAGGCCTGGCTCCTAGCCTCCTCAGCCACCCCTTTATGAGCCTGCTTATCTCTCATCAGAACACAGTCCTGTGGAGAGACGCTGGTCCACAGTATTGTGATTAAAGGCCATACAACGCTCCATTTTAGGTCACAAACCTGCAATCTTGTCTCTGCAAATGTCCCATGTTTTGAACACCAATGAAGTAGAACCTTTAGGCCTCAGGAATGTCAGGTAGAATGGCTGTTAGGGAACATGGATCACAACAGAATGCCGCCCAAATGAGGGTTGGAGACACCTATAACAGAAGGACACAACCTAGAGCCAAATGGGGCTTAGAGTTGGGGAACAGATTAAAATAGGTGTTAGTTAGACAACGTACAACAGAATGTTAGTTAGGGAGCGTAGAAAAGAACAAGGTTTAGGCTTGGGGAACGGATTACAATGAAGCTGTGCTATAATAACCATATAACACGCACTGAAGTGAGCTATTGCGTTATTAAAACCAAGTATGTCACCAAGTATGGAAATATGAATGAAAGTAATAACACACTCTCCAATTGAAATTGTTTTTTTTATTAATACATAAACAACTAAATAAAATCGTCCCTCCTAGCTGCTTGCACATGGTGCGAGGCGGTTGCTATGCGCCACGCGTATACACATTATTTTTATTTCATTTGTTTATTTATTTACATTCATTTGTGTTGTTTGTATTGTTACCATTTATTGTGCAACCACCAAAAAGCTGCAGCGTCAGTAGGATTCCTTTGAAAACGACTTGTACTAGGCTTGTATTTTCTGTTAGGTGGAGGTGTGTCACTTGACATAGCGAGGATGTTGCTCTCCGGTCCCTGAGTTTCGGTTGCCAGTAGCTGATAGAGAGAAGAGGTTTCACACAATCTCTTGTGTCAAGACCTGCATATCCCATAGTTTCTCGATGGTGGTTGTGCGGAGGCAGTGGATATGTATTTCTCCTGTGTTCCTGCTTGCTTGTACGTGTATGCTGGGCAACATCGCATATGGTTGATATACCACGGCTATAAACCAATCACATTGCTTGATTTGAGTTTCATAATCGGTGTTTGTTAGACAACGTACAACAGAATGTTATTTAGGGTGTGTAGAAAACATGGAGCAGATAAGGGCCAACGGGTGAAACCAGTGCACCTGGGTAGCTGGTTCTGCCTGGCTGATCAAAGAGATGCATGATGCGTTTAGACCAAAATGTATTCCATAGAAATACAGCTTTCCAGGTGTCTACTTTATAATGGATTGGCTGCATCACCAGACCATTTGAAGGGGCATTGTGGTTATTATGGCGGTAATACAGCAAGCTGTTCACGGGATAGAACGAGGAGCAGCCTTTCACTCGACGTGCGTTTTGGAAATGAGGGACGTGGCAGATTTAGTCTGTGAAGTGGGTCTGTTGGTGGCGGTGACGGCGGAGTTCAGAGAGGGTCCGGTGCTCCTTTTAATCCGTCCGCACGTGGGCTTCCCCTCACGTGCACTTACTGGCACTGCATTGCAGAGCCGTCTGTGGCATGCAAACACAGCGTGCCCGTGCTGCTCGGTATCCACAGCGAGCGTCCTCGCTCCCCCACACTGTCTGTGTCGCAGAGACACGCACATCGCACGTGCATTGTCAAGCAACACCCTGCTGTAAACATCACTTATCATGCCTCTACGGTGTTGTCTTCTGAACTCCTGAACTGGCAGCGGGATCCGTCTAGGACTTGTTTACCTGACTTTGTCCCAGTTTTGGCAGGAGTCGTGGAGAGAGTCAGATGACAGTCCTTCCACTGTAACACTGGGTGATTATGTTTTAGTTGCTCAAACTGAGTGTGCTTTGGGGCGATCCTTGAGCCCAGCTGTTACATAGTCGCTGTCGTAATGTTTTTACAGCTGTTGGACTTGGAGGGGAGGAGGGTTCAAATACTATTTATGACTACTTATACTACTTATTGTAATGTTCTTTATTTTGACTCCATCAAACGTCGTCAAGGTTACTTCATTCCAGGGTTACTTGACCTTGAGGGCACAGCCAGAATACAATAATTATTATGTTATGGCCGTCTTCTACTCGTTGCACATGTTTATGTACATGTATGCTCTCATAAGCGTTGTTGTTGCTCTAGAAACACACTTCACGGTATCACAGGTAAAAGGGTCAGGGTTAAATGGGCCATGGTGTGTATTGCTCCATATTGATCCGGGGGGGGAAAAACACACCTCTCATGTGGCCGACCTGTCTGCAGCTAAGAGCCTTACATTACCGTATTATCTTTCTACAGCATGTACAGCACAGGCATGTTTTTTTTTTCCATGGATTAATATTCATCTGACTGAGGCTCCCTGGGCTCAGCTGATTTACACCCCCACGTATTAGATGTCTCGGATGAGACGGAGACTCCTCCGCGACGATCGCGTTTCTTTGGCCGCGCCGCTATTGGCTTTCCAGCCAGGGCTTCATGTTTCCACGGGGGCCGGTCCAGAATGCCACTTAACCTGTTTCCCCGGCATGCGATTCCTCACGAGCCGGTCCTTCGCCTCCCTCGCCTTCCTTTAGCGTCTTGGCGTGATCTCATTGCTCGTTTGCTCTGCTCAGGTTTCCCCGTGTCCTTTTGTGTCTGTGTGCGGTGTGTTGCGTCCGGTCGGGTCAAAGCCAGTGGTGGCAGTAGCAGCGTGGCCCCGGACCGCCCTTACTCTCCACTTGCTTCTGACACAGTGGTTCAGAAGCCTTTTTACAGTCCCACACTGCTTCAGACTTTCAATCAACCAGTGTACTCTCAAAGGCACTCTCAATGTGAAATTATTTGGCCCACACCCAATACTTGCCAGTACTATGCTGGACTAATGTGTAACATATCCTGAATACCAAAGACTTAATTGGAGCCTCACTTATGGATTGGGGAGGCGGGTGCTTGGCACACGTATGTGGTAAGAAAATCAAGGACACACACATACAGATGAGACAATATCAGGGACACTTAAGATCTGTGTAAGATTTGCGGGTTTTCCTGTGTTTAAAAAACCATATACATGCTAATTTTGTTGGAAAAGGGGTTGTGGAGTGTGTGTGATTGGTGGCTGTAATCAGCCTCACCTGGCAGGTCAAGTCAGGCCATGATTAGTCTGGGCTGGGTGAGGCTGCTAATCAAGGCCCACAGGTTAAACCAGCCATCACCACACACACTCAGGAGGAGCGCGAGCATGCTAGCTATGTACCACCTGCTCGGTCTTCAAACAATTTCAAATTCTGCAGTAAACCAGTTCATTCAACATCATCCACCTGTGTCCTGCTGTTGGGGAGCCCTGGAAAGCCACTTTATGTGGCATGTAACAAGTGCCATTGCTACAAGGCTATAACTAACTTAATTCAAAACCCTAATTTATAGCAACAACAACATCAACAAATCATTCGCCGATTTGTCGCATGCCGCTTACCTGTGAAATGTTGAATGTGAATATAAATTTAATGGCCATACGTTGACTACTTCGCGGACAGAACATCGCAGCGGCCATAAATTCCTGCTCTTGGCAGAGGCTGGGTTGCTCCTAAAACCCCCGGAACCTTTGTTTGGAAGTGTATTTACGTCTGCATTCCATTTAATGGATGACAGTTAGGTGTCTGTATACCTACAGAAGCCATAAGATATCTTAGTCTGGGAATTGTATCTGGGTTTGGCCTGTTTGTACTTTGGAAAAGCCAAACCTTTGTACGTGTGACAAATAATGAGTAGGTCATAGTGACATTTAATTCCATTAACATAGCCATCCTGTACAAGTCGGTCATTTCAAAGCTTGACGTGCTGCTGTAGGGACATTTTGAGCATTTGAGTGGCAAGTGGTTCTGCAAGTGAAACACGAAAGGTTGAATTTGTACAGACCTCCAGGCCCCTCCATGTCACGCACGTGACTCCTGCTATGGTGTTTGTTGTCTTCTCGGGAGAACTTGAACACATGGAATGTGTTCCACCTGGGATACTTACGCTGGAATGGATTCTTGTACCAGACTGAACTTGATGTCGACATGTCTGTTTATAGACCTGGAGATGTGAGGATACAATTATTTGTTGTCCAGAACGCAGCCCCCACGTCGCAGCACTTAAACTGTCATGCTAAGTTAGTGAAGAAGTGAAGAAATGGTTACTGAGCAGGCATTTCATTGCAGTGAAAAGTATTTGGTGTCCATCAGACATAATGGCACTTGGGGGTCTTTCCTTATTTCTTTTTTGTGGACTGTCTTAATATCTGTTGCCATACTCGACTGGTCCGGTTCCTGGAAAGGCTTCATCATCCCCATGTGACCCTAGCTTACCCAGTTGCTCACAAGCTCTTGACATTGGTATAACTCACCCGAGCTAGCTCTGAGAAAGCAGAAGCATGCCAAGGCGTAGGCCTGTCTCTGATCCAGCCGCTAGGGCTGTCAGCACAGACAGATGAGCTAGAAGAGAGCTCTCAGCTTGGGTCTGACACTGACGTGGCTGCTTCTTGGAAAGGCAACCAAAGGTTTGGGTGTGAGCCAGATGATCTTTGAACCCGGCCTTTCTGCAGCTAACAGATGAACCCAACCAAATGAGACATGTCCTGTACTTAGCTGGTCTGACCACACCAAAACAAAACTGCTCTTTATTTACTAAATAGATAACAATATATTAAATATTACAAGTACAATATGCCTCGGACAGTTTTACATCAAACACAGAGGTGCATGTGTGTAATCCTGTTTAGCACTTCCTTTATCCACCGTTTGTCTTGTCAAGGAACAAAACCTAATATGCTGGCTGTTTGTAATGTATACTACCACAGGCTCAATAGATACTCGTGGCCATGGATTGACCAGGGTTGGTGTTCTTGTTCGTTTCGAGGTAGATTCTTTGGCTCCTGGGAGCACCGCGGGGCTGGGGTTGGGGTAAGGGTGACGGATAGCTTGCGAAGAGAACTGATCAGATAACAACATCGGTGTTTTCCTTGTTAAAGAGCTCCAGACCCCGCCCCTCCTCTTCCATCTATGGACTCTCTTTAATCTGGGCCTTGTCCCCTACCAGACAGCCCCACCCACCTGACCCAACCAGCATGACCTGCGTTCTGACAGCTTCCTGTCTGAACTCCACCCACTTCCCTCTGACTTCCTCTGTTTCTCTGCTAACACCTCACCACCCCACAACATCAACAATGCGCGCATACACAAAGACACACGTTATCACACGGCCACTTAACCTTCCATTCTGAGTTCCTCTCTTTGAATTCTGCCCTCCCTGGTGTTGTCTCTCTCTCTCTCTCTCACAGATGCATTTGGCATGATGAAAGTGTTCTATTGCTTTTCATTTATAGGCTAGTGTGTATCGAGCTTTCTATTATAATATTGCTCAATATATCCCAAACTATTTACCACCACTATGAACGAGCCAGAGATGACAAGCTCTGGCTCATTCATTGTCATTCATGTACATACACTAATTATTTTGAAAGCAATAAAACTACATTCTTTTATATGAATAATTTATAAGTACAAAAACCTAGTGGGTCTCTCTCTCTGTCTCTGCGTGTGCCTGTCTGTGTCTCTCGGCCTGTTGAGAGTGTGGATGTGGTATCTGTGGTGATCCTGGCAGCGTGCCCTGGCCTTGATCTGCCCTTGTTATCCGGAAACCAGATGACAGCCATGTTGCCAGCGTGGGAGGGACGTCACCTGTACGTTGCTGTCTGTGTGGAAGACATATTTATTTTGCTGTGCTGTCTTGTGAAATGCATTATAGAGTTGTGAAGTGGCCAAAGCTTATGGTTCTTTTCATGACATAGCATCACAATCGCGGGAGGCTCCTGTGTAAGGATGATATTAGATGCTATCATTTTTGTCATTTTTAAGTACTTCAACTTGTTTTGAACAAATGTCTAGGCGGAGAGTGCTGTGGCGCGATCATTTCAATAACATCTTGATGTCGATAAAAATGCTGTGCTTTATCTCCTCTGACTAGTAAAAACCTGTAAAAGGAGGAATGTAAATGGGGTTTTTTTACTTCCTGAACCAGTTAAAATGAAGCTCTGCCACTCCATAGGTGGTTTTTAACTCAACCTGTGGGACAACATTGCACACTGACAGTCCGGTAGTTCTGTGTGTCATTCAGCGTTGTTTTACTCAGATATTGGCCAGCTGACGGTTCAAGGTGTTCCAACTGGTGGTGAAAAGTAACTAAGTACATTTACTGAAGTACTGTGCTTAAGTAAATATCTGAGGTACTTGTACTTTACTTGAGTATTTCTGTTTTCTGCTACTTTATATTTCTACTCCACTACATCTCATCATTGCAAATATTGTACTTTTTCCTCCACTACATTTGTTATCTGACAGCTTTAGTTACTAGTTACTTTGCAGATTAAAATTAACAATAGAAAATATAATCAATAAATAAATGATGATATTATTATATCAGTAAGTCTTTTGGTCTCCAATAATTCACCAGCAGTATGTAAAATACAAATACGTTTAAATTAGCTTCACATTTACCAGCTGCAACATTAAAGCATGAACATGTCAATGCAGCAATAGTATAATATATATTGTATAATAATATAATATATATTATTCTGAAATGGCCCATTCTGTATAATGACTTACTTTTGGTGCTTTAAGTATATTTTGATGCTAGCACTTTTGTACTTTTTCTTAAGTAACAATTTCAATGCAGGACTTTTACTTGTGTCAGAGTGTTTCTACAGTGTGATGTAACTACTTTGACTTAAGTCAAAGATCTGAGCAATTGGATGGGCACATGCGTGTGTGCTGGCAAGGCATGGACTCGCGTGCATGTGTGTTGCGTGTGCAACTCATTGAACACAGGAGGTCCGCGTTGTTCTCTCACCCTTGTGTATAGTCCCTGCCGTTCCCTTATCTCTGTGTATGGCATGGAACACCGCGGCAGTGTATTAATATCTACCGGGTAGCCTGAACAGCCAGACGCGGTATTTTTAGTGGTGTCTTGGATCTGTGGTGACCCGCGAGGCTTATCTGGTGTGATGTGATGGGAGACGATTGGTCCAGGGAAGGACCCTGCACATCACCACACGGGTGACATCATCGTCCCCCTAACATTGCTGTGGCGGATTACCTTGGTGTGTGTGTGTGAGTGTGTGTGTGTGTGTGTGTGTGTGTGCTTGGACGCGTGGACGTTTTTAGTTGTAATTCTTGATTTCCATCTTGCATCATGAGATGCTTGTCATTATTTGTAGTGTGTTATGTTTGTATGCTCTTGTTATGCATATTCCGTCCGTGTGTTTACCAGATTGAGACTCCTGCCGAACTCTCTCAGACTATTTAGCTCTTGTTCTAAATCCTTTAAGGCCTTTAAGTTAGGTCGACCATTAAAAGAACATCGCTTCTCAACAACAGTCCTCAGAGCCTGAAGATAAACACTTAGTGGACACTTCAGACATCTGTATTCTTACACAATCCACAAGAAGTTGTGGTATGTCTCATTGTACTTTTAGGGAGTTTTTCTTAACCAACCGAGGGTCACTTGAAGTCCCTATTAGATGGCACCTGTTATATAATTAGATTATATGATAACTTCAGAAGAGCAATATACCAAAATATCAGTCGCTGTCTGCTACGGAAGAAAAGAATCAAGCCAAATAATGTTTTTGTCTTATGGACATAGTCATGACGTATCTCTGATATTGCCATGGGCCGTTTGTAAATGCAGGGGCTTGTTAGTTTCAAACAGGACTTAATTTTGTGTTTTTCCGTGTTTTTGGTGTTTGTCTAATTTCAGCCTGCATTTTATACTTAATCTTATAAATGTAGGTTCTTGTCTAATTTAAAACAGGCCTGCATTTTTTACCTAATTTTGTAAATGTATGTTCTTGTCTAATTTCAAACAGGCCTACAATTTATACTTGATTTTGTGAACAAAGGTTCTTGCCTAATTTCGAACAGGCCTACACTTTATACATAATTTTGTAAACGTAGGTTCTTGTCTAATTTCGAACAGGCCTACACTTTATACATCATTTTGTAAACGTAGGTTCTTGTCTAATTTCGAACAGGCCTACACTTTATACATCATTTTGTAAACGTAGGTTCTTGTCTAATTTCGAACAGGCCTACACTTTAT
>OMKP01023213.1:0-31178 GCA_900302375.1 Bathygadus melanobranchus
AATAAAAACAAGCTCATTTCTCACAGCAGCTATGCCAGGACAACCGTTGGAGCCTTGAGTCACACCAGGGGAAAGCTACAGGCACTACAGCCACTTTCTCTTGTCCTCTTCCAAAGCAATATCTTCTTATTAATGATGTTACAATCAGTACAACATTTGCTGTAATAATTGCTACAGTGGATAGAATACAAATATTTCATTAACACATTTTTTAGAAAGAGTGTAGAGAGTAGATGGGAGATGGGTAGACTTCATTTGATTGTAGTTTTTTCCAGGATGTAGGTTGGGTTTGGCTGCTTTCCACTATAATGGAAAGCAGATGGAGTTCTGAGTACAGCCTTCAGCTCGAAAGAGCCTCACATACACCCTGCTGCCTTCATACATACATTCAGTAAGGCTGTGTTTGTTTGGTAGTTTAAACAGAGGAAAAGGCATACAAGCCTGTGCAATCTGTTGGTTTCCATGTTTTATTTGGTCCCAGTGATGTCTGAAAGTCAATTCAATGTATCCAGTAAACCAACAGATAACCAGACAATCAGAATGTTATGAAGGCACACGAATCAAAGCCAGGTGTGCAAAATGAATAATGTATTATTTCTAACGCCGCTCTGTCATCTCTCTTTCGATCGCTTTTGTGCTCATCAGGTAACAACCAATGGCCTCGTACCGGTGGACACACTCCTTCCTCCCCAAACTATGAGAACTCCATTCACTCACTGGTAAAGCCAACACACTTTTCTCCCACTGCCAACACTGTTATGGGTTATTATGGCTATTCACTCAATGCTCTGTCCCTATGGAGAGTAGACCTATAGAGTTACATAAAGATTCCTGTCAGCGTCGAGGATAGCTATATTGAACGCTACCTGCCTCTTGGGTGTGACCAGCCATCTGTCCTCTACTCCCTGGGCCAGTGTAAGGATGATAGCGTCGGGGGGTGGGGGGCGAAGACATGAACAGGACTGGGTAGTAAGTGAACGGGTGGAGTTGGCAGCTGTTGCGTTGAGCCACTGCTCCGAGAAGTCCTCTGCTGCACGGCAACAGGAGCCAGGGTCTGAGATGATATGCACGCGTGCACACGTCCCACAGCCCACAGCGTCTTGTAGGTGGGGAAATACTGTGTTTTGTTCAATGCGCCCCCACGTTGCCAAGGTAGAAATTGCAAGAGGTGAAAGGGAACTTCTCTTGAACGTGCACTACTGAAACACAGCCACAACTTTGATCAATTTGTAGTGACCGTTTTTCCTTAATCCTTTCTTATGCCTTATTTGACTTTGCCAGAAAAACAGAGTTCATCAGCAGCTACATGAGCATCTGCAGGATGCCATGTCTTTCTTAAAGGATGTCTGCGAGGTACCCTTCAGATCAAGCCCTTACACATCCTGTCTCCCATTCATCCTCGCCTCCTTATTATTTGATTCTCATGCTTTTGGCAGCCCTTCTTGTTTTTTACGGCTGTCTTTCATGGTAGCTATTTTTATTTTGCCATTTTGGCTTGCCATGACAATCTTGCGCACGATTATTCGTTGTTTAAATGTTTTATGTATGCCAAGAGAGTGGTAGAACTTATGTCATCTAATTATTTAGAGGCAAGGCAAGCTAATTGTTGATTTTCTATGTTTTTCCTTAAAACACTTCGAGCTGAAATGGCTCACTTGTCCTTGTGTTTGTATTGCCTTTGCTTAGTTTTTTTGTACATTTTGCATTTTCAAGCGCTCACCATGCAAACATCGCCGTGCCCTCATTTCCTTTGTAGCCCTAATATGCTTACATATATTAAGCTGCTCTGTTTGTCTCCCTGTCATTTCTCCCTCTCCCAACTATTTACTCTTCAATCCCCTCGGTGATACCCCAGTCCCGGATGGAAGACCGTCTGGACAGACTGGATGATGCAATCCTGGTTCTGCGGAACCATGCGGTGGGCTCCACCACCAGTCTGCCCAGCGACATACACAGTCTGCTGGGTCAAGCACAAAACGGGCCAATAGCAGCCATCGGAGCAAACTATCCACCCTCGTCATTGGTTCCAAGTCGGACAGCGGCGTTGGTAGGAACACTTTACAGATGCAGACAGTGTTTAGGAAATTGCAGGTTTTCAGGACATTAAAAGTACCACATCAACAGATCTGGAAATATGGATTGTTGTTTTAACTGGTCTTGAATACATCGCCAACCACAGCCACCTGTTTCGAATGGGTCAACAGTGACATTTTCCACATGGAGCAGCTCAGTTCATTGCTACATATTTTCCATAAGTGTAATGTGCTGGCTCAAGACTCCGCCTCATTTTGGGGAAAGGCAGTATCCACAAGGGTGACCGTGAAATGAGGAAACCAGGCAAAATGGACTCAAGTTGTTCTTCGGTCTGGAAAGGGTTTTTGCGCTCTCCTTTTGGGAATAAGAGAAATATATGTCTCTTGAAATTAGGCATTTCCCCCCCGAGCCTGTAAAGAGACTCACAGAGAGCACAGATTTGCAGGGGAACCGATAAAATGTGGGACCGTTTGTCGCATTTGTAGGTCGCGTTAAGGGTTATTATCATCTGAGCTATTGCAGTACAAATGATTTCAAGTTGAAATCATTTGTGAAAGTCCCATTTATTGATTAGTCTGTTCTTAGCTTTCATAAAAAATCTCCTTTGCCTATTGCAGTACTCGTATAATATATTCTATCAAAAAGTGATAACATTTTATTTGAGATTTTAGATACAGGATGTTATGTCTGGGTAATACGTCCTACACCATATCGGTTTGCCCTTTTATCCTTTATTTGATTTTCTAAATAGATAAATGTGTTAGATAAATGTCAATGCTGACGTCAATGCTGTGTTGTAGTTTATCTATTTAGATAAACTACAACACAGCATTGACGTCTGTGACATCTGTGTCTGTGAGACATAACGCAGTGGAATCTTACTTAACACATTGAACACGTCCCGTGTGGGGTGAAGTTCCCTCCAGCCTCCCTGAGCTTCCACCGGACACAACACCCCTAATTGCCCATTAAGAACTCAGGACGTCCTGATCTCAATGGTTGGAAGTGTGCATGAGAACCCCCATCCCCAATCCAGACAGGTCCTCAGCTGCATGAAGATCAGGCCGAGCTGTGAAAGACAAAGCTGGGTTGGACGCCTGTTGAGAGCAGTGCAGAGATTAGTGTAGTGCTGCTGAGCAAGGGGAGGGGTCTAGAGGTCACGGGGGGTTAACCGAGGCCAACAGCGCCTCACATTCCATAAGAAAAGACAAAGAACCCCCCCACACACACACACACGCAAACACTCCTAGTTCAACTCTGCATCCTCGGTGTTGATCTACATCAACACAACTGCCATATGGCCGCGTCTACCAGACATGATTGTCCATGAAGTCTGATCGTCAACAGTCAACGTCGACTATAATGACGCTGAAGGTCCCAATAGGTCCCAAGTCCACGTTGCTCCTTTGTCACAATGCTGCTGGTGCTGGAGTGATCAAGCCTAAGGAAAAGTGTTGAAAGGCGGCCAACATGTCATGACAGGGTCTCTGCCTACAGGGGGCTCCACACCGGGATGATGCCATGAGCCACGCAGGGCTGACGAGCGCTGGTTCCACGTCCACTGCTGAACTCAACCAAACATTGGAAACATTCAGAGGTTTGGCTCAAAGTATATGACAGTGCACTCTAAAATGTCACAGGTTGTTTTGTATGAGTGTGAGTGGGCGCATAGGATAGGATAACCAAATGTGTTGTGATCTACCTTGCCTATGTTCTTTACAAAAAAGGACTAGCTTCGAGCTTGGCTGGACACCTGAAGGTGGAAAACCAGGACCATGACGAGATGCAGGATAACCACTCCTCCGATGATGTCAAGTCAGAGGATGAGAGTGACAGGAGAGATATCAAGACGCCCAGGGGTGGAACCCGCACAAGGTATGGTTTTAAAGAGAAAAACCCTAAAAGGATGAGAATACTCTTTTTTTGTGGAGTTGTTTTTTATTTGACCCTATATTATATCTGTTGTTTTTCAAGTAACATAGCCAATAGCCTTGCTCATTGACTGATTGGAATCCATCCACTGGCGATAGTACGCCTGTATTCATTTTGCATGATTGCAGCAAATAAAACATTTAATGGTTTCATGGTTATTGCTTTTTGCTTCCAAGCTTTTTGCTTGCAACACTCCACAAGAAAATAATTAACTTAGGTTAGTTGTAGAACAACATAACGGTAATCTTGTTAGTATGAGGTGCCTTCCTAGAGAGTTCATTATAAATACAGGAACTTGAACCCGCCCAACCCTGGATCAGAAACCTGTGGCACCAAAAAACGACAGCCCGCGTGAACCTTTGCTCCTGCTCTCTCGACCTTCTCAGCAGTATAAACGAAGGGGACGAGGACCTGAGTCCAGAGCAGAAGGCAGAGCGCGAGCGAGAGAGGAGGATCGCCAACAACGCCCGGGAGCGTCTGCGCGTGCGGGACATCAACGAGGCCTTCAAGGAGCTAGGCCGCATGTGCCAGCTGCACCTGAAGAGCGAGAAGCCCCAGACCAAGTTGCTGATCCTGCACCAGGCCGTGGCCGTCATCCTGAGCCTGGAGCAGCAGGTTCGAGGTCAGCAGTGGGTGCACCCATACCACGGAATCGCTGTCATATGTCCCGTCCTTATACTTGGTTCTATGGCATATAATTATTATGGAGCTTGCACACTGCCTCAACAAACCAGCCAACATGGGGCCAGTGTGCCATACCCGTCGGTGGTGGTTGGCTGTTGTGGGAGTTCTTTGTTGGAGAACATGTTGCATCAGTGTTGGCCAACATTCGGTAGTTGGGCGTTGGTGTTTGTTGAGGCAATGTGCAAGCACTGTTATATAAAAAGCAGCAGTTTTGACTTTTGATGACGTCCATTTGGAAGGAGAGAGACATGTTTCAATGTACATTTTTTGTACCGACAGAGAGAAACCTGAACCCCAAAGCAGCCTGCCTGAAGAGAAAGGAGGGGGACAAGATGTCTGGGGGTGCCAACGCAGGCCTCCATTCTGGCCTCATTGATGCATCCAACCCCATGGGCCACCTCTGAGCAGCACACAGGTACTCTCTCTCACACAGGCATTGGTTACACTTGTCATGTCAAACATGTGCGATGGGCTGCAGTCACAATCAGTTTATCACTTTGTTCAGATTTCATTGCTCCTGCTGATTTAGTGTAGCCTGTAAAATTCAGAACCAGATCCACCTGGCTCATCGGATCACAGTGTGAACCAATTCTGAGTTGGGCATGTCCAGAGCTGACAGATAATGCATCCAGACGTGATTGGATAATGGCAACGTAGTGTAAGCTAGCCCATGGATACATGAACCTTGTGGAGGGGGTTTGTCCCATTGTTTTGATTGTTCTTAATTCCAGATCAACATGACCCAGTGGATTTCTGTGACATAGAGTCGGTGACCGGTCCAACGCTCACAGTTTGCAACAACATATCGGAGGAGACAGACCACTTGAGGCAAAACTACAAGAATGACACAATTGAATCCTATGACTTGAGAAGAACCAAGAATCACTTCCATGTGACAACAGCTAGCGTCTAATAGCGAATGTCCACCCTTGAGCAAAATTTCAGCACATATCATTCTGTCTGAATGAAGCACGTTGCTTCGGAACAATCAGAGACTGACGCGATCTCCTCCAAACCTTTGTGGAGATTGCCTTGTGCCTAAAACTGAATTGATGAATGCATTGTAACGGCAGTTGGTTTTTTTTTTTTTTTTTTTCTATTTATTATGTTACTGAGCTACATAATGTATGTCCAAAGGGAAAGTTGAGTTATGGTCAGCATGTGGCTTTTCGGTTAATCTACAGTTTGCCAATGTCACGAGTAACACTGAACACTCCTCTTTTAAAATGTTGGGAAGACACAGTGCCCAAATTATTCAAATTAATTTATTGGCTAGTTTAGAGTATGTTTAAATGCCCATATTAGCATCCCATTTGAGATTGTTATTGATATTTTTATATTTTATTCATTCCACAACATCTAAAATCATCTAAAAACCAAAACTATCTATGGCCGTCTATATTTAGTCTTAATTCCAATGGTTGGCATTACTTAATACTTATTCATGAAAACAATTCAAAGAAAATCGGCAAACTCTAGCTTCACTGTAAGGTCAATTTGTGTATTTTGTTTCATGGGGAGTCGGTGGTAAAAACAATCTATTCTTACCATTCCTTGCATATTTTTTCGTGTCTTAACTAAAGAAAAATGGAACTGTGTATTTCTGCTCCTCCTGCCCTATAGTGTTGAATATAAACAATGCTTTGCTGATTGTTGTCCATGTATGGCTGGTTAGTCTACAACGCAGAAGTGACTTCCGTTTGTCATTCATTGCGATTGGCTAATCAGAGTCCTAATGAAATGTTTTCACAAACGAAGACCACACGATCTCCTGGCCTGATGAACGTACGACATATCTTTCTGTTAGCAGCTCAAAATACAAAATAACTATCACGCGTGGTTACATCATTTATCTAGGGTTTCATCGTATAAATGTCCTGTTTGTGTTATTACAGATATGTTTTTATTTTAAAAGTTATAATGTAGACCGTGAAATTAAATACATTTACGCCAGACGAGTCGTTTCACATACGCTGCGTAATATATCAATATGGACAGCGTATGGAATAAAAACAGCATTACAGTTGACCTTAACTGTAGTTTCACAAGTACAGACCACGCCTTCAACAGTATGTTAAGTTAAGTTTGTTTATTGATTAGAAATGCCGCAGTCAGGTGGTTGGGGGGTGGGGGGGGTGAGAACTCTGAGGTTTGGCTTGGAACTCCCGGTGGACATCTCACGGCCTGCGCTCAATGTATGGATCCCCTTTGTGGACCTGGAGAGTTAGATAGCAGGGAGGTGAGATGGGGGGAGGTGGAGGGCACGAGTGAAGATACGGCGAGAGACGTGTAGAGAAAGGAGGGTTGGAACACAGGTGCTTATTGTTAGGTAGATGGAGTAACAGGTGTGGTCTCCTAAACGTCAGTTTACTGAACTCCGTATAATGCAGTCAAACACACTCAAACTCAAACATATTTTCAGGACATCATGGCGTCGTTTTTTTTCCCCCTATCAGCGTGCATGCTCGTTTTGTACTTGTTGTTTTAAGTCTTCGGACTTGATTTGTATTACATGTATTTCTTTGTATATCGCGTCTTCCATCATACTCATACATCATATACACGTTAAAACAACACTGCCACATCCAGAATGAGGGACATTGATTGGACTAGCGAGAGAAGTGTTTTCAGATGTATCGTCTGAGTGGCCTTTGTCTCGGTATTCATTATCATATTCACTATGGCAGGGCTTGGGGATAATGTGTATGCCACGTATTGCTCTCTTTCCCTGTGGTTTGTATGATTTTTGTCTCCTTACTTTCGTTACTCGGTACCGTTTGCCATGTGACTATTTGCTGTATTTGCAGATGCTTCCCCTTGTATAACATGAAAAAAAAATCAAAAGGAAAAAAAAATACATTTGGCTTATTTTTCACTAGTCTTTTATACAATAATACTGTAAGAATATTTCTTGAAGTATAAATATTACTCTTTCTAGATTTTTGAAATCAAAAGTTTTGAGTAAAAAGTTTCTTACTTTATTTTACTATATTATATAGTAAAAAACAACAACAATAACAACCACATACATGGTTATTTTACCATATCCTGTTCATTGTGATCAGAAATGATATCTAACAAACGTAGCAGGATTGCAGTCTAGTAGTTAAAAGGCAATGTGTGAACTAGACATTCCTAAATGTCTTGTTGTTTGATGAAAGACTCGTTCTTATGTCAAAGGAAATTCAAGGAATTGTCTATTTACATCAGAAAAAAATGCAGCAGCAGAAGAATTCGCTTTTTTCTGTCCTTTCAAACAGAAAATACACAAAATGTATATAACATTTATGTTGCAATAAATGTGCCATTTTTTTTAAGCTTAATTGTACGTGCTTTTATTTCCCTGAGAGCAGCAAGGTCATCTTTTGCAAAAGCAATTCTTTTCTCCACATCTTTATTTGGATTGTAAATGTGTTATGGGGGTATGCTGGTTGAAGCATGCCTGGATTCTGCTACTGTACATCTGAAATCCTTGATGTTGAAACATCACTAGCTTTTTTCATAAAGACCTTTCTTTCAGTCACAAACACGCACCATTCAAAGCTTACAATACAAGCTAGATTAAGCCCTTGGTTTTCACCTGAGATATCTACTTTATTTAAGAAAAGGAACAGAGCCTGGTCGCTTGCCAGACACTCTGGGGATCCATCCCATTGGTCTTCATTTAGACACCGTGAGGAATGCCAAATCTAATTATTACTTGGACTTAATCGCTAGCTCATATTCAAATCCATTTAATCACATTTAATGATTGCTTAATATCCGAACCGAAAGAGACCTGCCTAGCCTTCAATAAGCACTTTATTGATGCTGGTCATTTCTTTAATAACAATTATACAGGGCCCCCTCTTAATATGCACACTATGAGCCGTATGAGTTTTCCTTCCACCCTTTCTCTCCTAGTGCTTTTAAAGCTAGCTGCTCCATTAATTACAGAGCAAATACCATATGTGATCTTCCTTTGTCAACAGGTGTAGTTCTACAACACCTACTACACCTTACTAGTACCTGGAAAATGGCTCATGTAATTCCATTACATAAAGATGGAGATGAAAGTGACCTAAATAATTATAGACCGACCTCCAAGCTACCCTGTCCAGCAGAAATCCTGGAATTATTGGTACATAACCATCTGAAAGCATTTCTCTCAAAAACACTCTGTATTAAGCCCACACCAATCTGGATTTAGAGTTAAACAGCACTATCTCAGCCACTACATTGGTTGTAAATAATATACTATCTGCCCTAGACACAAGAAAACATTGCGCCACTCTATTCGTAGATCTGTCAAAAGCATTTCATACAATTGATCATTCTCTTCTTTTACAAAGACTATACGGCATTGGCTTTGGTGCAAATGTTTGCAGTTGGTTTCAGAGCTATTTGTCTGAGAGACTTCAGTGTGTGAAAACGGGGAATGCCCTGTCAGAATTCTTGCCCATTACAAAAGCCGTACCACAGGGATCAATCCTGGGTACTGCCTTATTTACCCTCACAATATTGTCTATTGTATTGCTGGCTCTGTATAACTAGCAATGAGAGCCTGCAACTCCCCTTTAATGCTTTACAAGATGCACTTATTCATCTTAAATGGGTACTTAATGGAAATAAAACTAAATTAATGTTCTCCAGAGCAATTATTGTTCACAATAATTTGCATACATCAACTGTATCTTCTGGCTTGTTGAGAAATATACATTTAAATACCATATAGACAAGCTTGCCAGTAAACTACAGGAAAAATGGGCTTCTTGTACAGGAACAGAACCAGCTTCCCAATGATTAGCAGAAAGAGAGCCGGTGAAGCAATTTCCCTTTCCCTACCCCAACATGTGAAACATCTTACAATGTCCTTTAAAACTCAATACATTCGTATCTATTGATCAGTTTGAAGAATAAAAACCAACTGTAGCAGTTCGCTTCTGCCACACGCCACTAAAAGTGGCTTTCAAGGGATTCCTTCAAAATCAGGACACAGAGGGGTGTTGAAAAACCCAAATGTATTTATTTATTTCTGCAGTTTGTTGTAATGTGGACAGAGCAGGTGAAAAAACGCGAGCATGCTAGCGCTCTCCTGAATGTGTGTGGTGATGGCTGGTTTAACCTGTGTGCATTGATTAGTCAATGCATCACAGGTGTGCAGCCCCACCCAGCCCCAGACTCTAACTTGGGCCAATTGAGGCTGCTTAAACCAGCCACCAACCACACACTCCACACCAACCATTTCACCCCAGTCTGCTGGCATTATTATAAATGGGAGCTTGCTCTCAATGATCTATCGAGATGAAATAAAGATTGAATTAATGTGTGTGTGTGTGTGTGTGTGTGTGTGTGTGTGTGTGCGTGCGTGCGGGCGTGTGTGTGTGAAAATTGGCAATTCGATTCTCATTTTACTGACACAAGTGTTCGTACACACTGTGCTGATTGGTGAGCTCGGTAATGGAATGTCAATCATGATCGCCATTTTTCACTGCTCAAGATGTGTATGTGTGTGTGTCTTTAAGGGAGGGACCACCGTGTTTGGGAGGCTGACTTCCTGTGGGTCTGGCTGTCTTTACAGTGTGGGTCTGCTGACAGACAGCTCTTGGCTTGTCTCCTTGAACTGTCACAGAAGGCCTTCTGCTATGCGGAGAATCCACTCTTTACTATGTGCAGCTTGCACTGGAGTACAGGGGGAGGGTCTTTTGTATTCTCATGTCAACGCCTCATGTTTTTGTTTGTTGTTTGTCATCTCTCATTCTCATCAACTCATTGTGTTGCTTCTTAAATCCTATAATTATGTATAACCAGTTTTGCAGAGCCACAGGAATTCATGGAAATGTTTCAAGGTTGATGCAAGCTCATGCTTTTTGGGGTTTGTTTTTTAAAATACATTTTACATGAGGGAAAAATATGAATGATGAAATTCTACAAGCTAAATGAGCCTCCATGGATCATGGATCATCCTCATGCACGTACACTTGCCTCCAATGCTGTTATTGCTTCCCAGGGTCAGAGAGTGCTCTCTACTGAGCATGCTCAGAGGTCCCAGCTGTGGCACCTCAGTAGAGAACAGAGACCCTATTGTGTGTTGCTGTAACATAACACAGTGCCAGAAAGCTCAGATTAAAGCTGGTGCTGCTGTACTACAGTCTATACAGTCTCCTAGTCCTCCTGTGGGGGACCAGGAGCTACAAAGGCAGAGGGCAGCTGAAACTTATGAGAAAAAGTGCTTAGCTTAGCCATATATCAAGCATTAAGTAGCTTAACTCAAGGCGGTTCATGATGGACATAAGATTTAGTCGAAGCCTTGGTTGTGAGGTGTGGCAGAAGGTCAAACGTTTCTAATACATTAAAATTGTAAGCTTGGGAGCTATGCCGTATGTCATGTGAAGTAATAGCAGTAATTGTAAAACGACTTGGAAATGAATTGAAACATAGTGATTAAAAGTGATACATATATACAAATACATTGTTTATTTTGTGTTATTCTGTTAGATTTACGTTGTTATTTAGAAAATGTCAGTAATAGCATTGCACTTTCATTGATGGTATCTATCTGTATACTTTATAGGCCTCTGTGTCATCTTTATGTTTAAGGATAACTTTGGGATTTTTCAACCCATTTTCCCATAATTTAGGGTCTAACTGACTAATGCGGATACAAATGTATGACATTGGTCCAGTCGTGAAATGGCTGCATTGTAATTCTTTGGGGCATTCATACCCATCCTTGTATGTCTCTAAAAGTGTTTCCTTTGCCACTGACAGGCTCAGATTGTTGTATGTCTTTGACAACATGATGGAAATGGTCCCGACAGACAAATAAAAGAAGCAGACATAGCTGATATTACTCAATATTGTAATTTATAGAATGAGACATTTATATTTCAGCACACTCTCTTCCACCTACAGAAATATCTGAACTATTGCACATGTTGGCCTATGTACATATTTTTTTTATATGTGTATTTTCGAATTCTCATTAAACCCTGTTGTACACTTTGAGCAGATCACAGATGGAGTCAAAATCCAAATATAGTTCCTTATAAAGTTAGATTCTGCAATGTGTGTGCTGTGTGCCACTGGCAAATCGTGTTGCATTTCCATACCATGCCAATTCATACACAATGATTGCCCTATCCACTAGATGACGCTCTCGTTTTTAAAAGAAAAAGACAATTTTAACGCCGGGACAAAAAAGTTGTGAAGCGGGCCAAATGTAACTCCAGATGTAATTCAGGTCATCAAGGCTATTTTAATCATATTTGTGAGAGGTCCCAATTTATAAAGGCCTCACCTGGGCTAGTGTGGAAAAGTGTAGGCTTTCAGAAACACTGAACACTGGCATTTGAAGTGTTGTGGGATCAGTCAAGAGGGTTGTTTCAGAGAGACGGGCGGGACTCTCTAGTTTTACAGGAGGCGGAGCTCCGTTCTTATACATCCATGGGAGTCTTGGAAGTCCTTCTAAAATTGCTCAACGAACGCAGTAAACAAGACGCGAAACATTTTGATTTATACCGTTCTGTTGTGAAGGGTATGTTTGGTGAACTTCACTAAGTGTTATGTGTCAGGCTACATTTTTCGTGCTAAACAATTCTAATTTGCATACTCTGAACAAGTAAATACGACGCTGGTAAGTAAACGTTTTCATTGTAGTCAGTTAATTGAATAAGGCGTTAAACGCGCTGGATCAACTCATACCATTTGTCATACATATACCAAGTCATAATATGTAAGCAGTGGCAGTTACTAGAGTTTTACAACTTTTTATCCAGTTAGAAAAACGTAATATACCGTGGCACCTGTTGCACAGAAAGCAAGCATCCGTCATATCAAACTGGTGAATATTATTTGTTAGGTTGACACGCATTATGCGAATCTGGAGGTCAAACGTTTTAAATGATTTCATTATTCTAGCGAACAGATTTTATTTGACTAATTCCAGTGTACTTATTGCCAATTGCAGTAGTCGGACACATTAGGTGAAACGGTCACTGTTTGTTTATTTATTTATTATTATTTTCTATACATCAGAGTGAGGGCCTTGGCAATCTGACATGGTGTGCTAACTGGCCTTTGCTCGTGTACACCAGCAAACAAATGAGAGGGTTTTGCAATGTGTAGGGAAATGTTTCCTCTTGCCCAGTGCATACAACAAGGAGAGGAAGACAGTTGCTCTCTGGATACTGTGTTACTTGGGATAGAAGCAGCGTGAAATAGTGCATAGGGGTGTCTTCTCTCCTCCCAAAAAATGAGGAATCCACTTTTTCTGTATTTCCTGTTTGACATTATTGTCTTGTTTGACAGTAGATATTCCAAAATTGTAATTAAGTGCTTATGGCAACATGCGGCAGCATTATTGCAAGGCAGGAAACTTGTGCCTATTGTCCTGTGGAACATTGTTTATGTTGGTGTCGTTGTTCCTATTTACTTCCTGAACATATGAAAATGAGCTTTGAAAAGTATTGTTTACTTTTGTTTTAGATATGGCTATGGCTGGGCAATATGCACTGTTGCCAGCAGTATTATCACAATGCTGTGACTTTCTTTTCACAAACACACACACACACACACACACACACACACACACACACACACACACACACACACACACACACACACGCCTAAGCTATTGAGAGAGGACAATGTCTGTAACCTCTTCATTTGCACTAAGCTATGTTTTAGTGTGGTTCCCAGCTGCAAATAACACATTTCTAAACTAACCTATACTCCACGAGGTCATCTGCAAACAGTCATTTACTTACGCTATCAGCAAGCCATCCAAATGTTACTGTAGGCTGTACCTAGTCACACATATCATAATAACAATGTGTAATGGTTTGGTTTCTCAAGTTGGTAATCATTGTGAATGTGAGGATTGATGTCTTCTACTCATGTATCTTCCCTCACTCTGATTAAATACAGCTGATAATGTAGAGTGTCCATGTCATGTTTTATAACTTCACTGAAGTTTAATTCCATTGTTTAATGCCTCATGAATGGTTGTTTTTATCGTCCGCAGCATTGCATTTGAGGCAGCGTCACTTTTGTAACAGCTTAATTCACTTTGGATGTGTCTTTTTTTTCCACAGAGTTGGGACACGTGATTTAGGGAGAAGGATATCTTGTCCTTCTGTCTTCCTGATGGAGTCATACAGAGTGACTGGCATTCAACAAGGTGGACTACAGCAGGCATACACCCAGCCTCCCCGGACTACCAGGGCTCCCAGTAATGGAGCTGGCACCTACGGCCTCAGCATCCGTGTGCAGGGTATCGATGGACACCCCTATGTAGTTCTGAATAATCAAGACCGTGGGGGTTACCCTAATGGCAATGGATACGGTGAGGCAGATGAGTCTTTCATTGATAACTACCATGAGTATGACTTCAGAGGGGGGAAAGAGGGCAGCCCCGGCAGTCCATTCAAGGAGTACCGGTCCCAGAAGCAGATGTATTATAATGATCCACAACATGCGGCGTCAGACTCTCAAGGAAGGAAGCCATCTGGCCTGCTGAACTTCCAGAAACACCCGGAGATCCTGCAGCCGTATGATCCAGAAAACGCTCTCACCCTGGATGGATTCCAAAGTCTTCCTGCACGTCCTCACTCCCTGGCTGGTACTGGGGCCCAACAAGAGGGCTCCTCTACCAAGACTACTTCACCTTCACCTTATGCCCGGTCATTGAGTCTCGATCGGGATGACAGTCCTGCACATCAGATGAAAACGCCACTTTCATTCAAAAGCCAGACTGAGACGGACCACTTAAAAACCCAAACCAACGAGCCTAAATCTATAGCTCAACCTCACACGGCACCGCCTTATTCCAAACCCCACTCTCAGTCCAAGTCCTTTTCCTACCCACATGATCTGAGCCAACTAAGCCAACCACCTCACCAGGCCTCCTCTGCAGTATCTAGTGCTGTCCATGAGCAGGACAAGAGCTCCCGCCGATCCTCCAGGACCACCAGCAGTGCTAACTCCACCCTCGAGCGAAACCCTGAGCCCGATCTCCTTCCTCTTCGCAGGACCGACTCCAGCGGGCCCGTTCTGCAGTCCTTTTCCCGCTCCCGCCATTCATCCTCATCCTCCAACACCACCACCACCGCCGCCAGGGCTCTAGTGGATGACCAATTGGAAGCCTTGTATTCAGACTCCATAAATCGCCACAAGAACCGTCGCTACATTCCTTTCCTGCCTGGCTCAGGCAGAGACATCGACACGGGCTCCATTCCTGGCGTGGATGAGCTCATCGAAAAGTTTGACTGTAAAGATGGAAGCCACCAACGGAGGGGCAGGAGTGGACGCAGGAACAGAATCAATGTAGAGGACCGGAAGCGCTCACGTAGCGTAGATAGCGCCCTGCCGTTTGCCATGCGAGAAGGCTACATGGATGAATTCAGCAAGCAACGGGGCACGTCCATGGAGCATGTTCTTAGACCTTCACAGCTACGCCTGCAGAAGACCGCTGGTAGCCAGGACTCCTGGGTCTCTGTTGTAGATGGCAAATCCAGCTCAATCCAGCCTTCATCGTGCGGCATCAGTGCACCTACCTCCCCTCAGAATACCGTCTCTAAAGGAGTGGGCTCCATCCAGGGATATATGAAACCACAAAGTCGATCCTCCACTGCTCTTGCACTTAAAAGTCATGAAAATGTAGAAGGTTCATCTTCACTTGGAAAGATTTCGCCAAATGTGACAATGCCTCTTTCAAAGCCGTCTTCCAGCACAGGCAAAAAGCCAGGCATGGAGGCAGAAGTTCAGGGAAATAAGGTGCGGCTATATACAAGAGTTTTCATCTTGTAACATTGTTAATAGCTTTTGCATGCTGAATTGCTTTCAGTGTTTTAGAATTTGTAGAAAACAACCAATCTTGAGTGAATCAGTGACTCCCTGTCTCACACTGACTCTGTTCATTTCCTGTTCTCCAGGTGACACCTGATCTTCTGAAAGGCCAGCAGGAGATTTCACAACAAACACACGAAGAAACGGCAAAACAGATTTTGTATAATTACCTTAAGGATGGGTACGTTTTGTTCTGTCTGCATGGTCATTTTTTGACTTTCACTACCCAAATGCTATTGTGCTGCAGTCGGGGGGTTCTGCAGTCGTGTTCGTTGAAATAATGTAGCTCAACTAGGCCTATATCATGATAGATTCAGGAGCCCACACACAGTTCAGGGCTGCAACGATAGAGGGGATAAGAGGGTTGTGACCCCCTGACCCTAACCTCATCCAGTAATACGATAGCAGGGTTACATTCCTACTACTAATCTAATCTAGCAGGGTGATTGGGGGGGGGAATCTCACGTTTATTATCTAAATAACAAAATAATAATTAGATCAATTAAAGGAGCACATATTTAGTTTATTTTTGTTCCAGGTTCAGTTTTCAGGGTGGTTGCATTTCACCAGCATCAACATTTCAATGAAAATTGTCGTAATATAACGTAACGTTATAGAGTCAAGAATAGTTATTTAATTAACATTCTCATCCATTGAACCACTGAATGTTATTTTGAAAAGTACATCTTCCCTGCCTGAGGGTTTTTCCTTATCATAGCTTGGCTGTTTTTGATCAAAGTGAAAGTATGTGCTGTTTTCAGCATCCCACGCTGGGTGTGAATCATGCAGCTGTCTTGAATTTGTTACCCAGCAGGAGCTTGCTACTCCTCCCTTCATGTCTAGAAACTTCTGTTTCTAGAAATGAAGGGAGGAGTAGTGAGGAGTAAAAAGATTGTTTATTTGGATGTTGAGAAAACAAAGTGGATACAAAACATTGCCTTGCCATATTATAAATGTGTCAAGCATCAGTAACCCATGAAATAATTGTGTTCTCCTAGATTTAGTGTTTTGAATATACATTCCACTAAACGGGGTAATGACAAACGAATGACAGTTATCGTCCGCTAGGAGCGTATGTAGGAGTATGATCTCCATAATTCTTGATACGTTATTCTTTCCATTAGTAATATTTACATCAAATCAATAGCATGAGTATACAGATGGCGACCAACGGCAGGAAACTGCTCTCGGTGCGTAAAGCCACAGGTCAGGGGTCACGGGATGAGAGAAAGGAAACACAGCTGGATTGGCAAGAAGACAAACATTCGACAAGTTGTGGGTTTTGCTCGGTTGCATCAACAGTGGAATTAATGGAACAAAAAGAAACACCACAGATCCTCCTAGCTAAATTTTTTGTGTGCTGTAGAATTCCCCTTCACCGAAACATAAATCTGACATCTGCTATTCATATCTGTTGACACATGTATCAACTGTGGGATGGAATGGAGTTTTGTGGATTCTGTGCTATGAAGACCACAAGTTGAATGGCTGCCCACTGCCTCTCCCCCCCTCTTGTACCTCTTTAGTTAGTAGCTGGGTGTAATGAGGCCCAGTGTGTTGCAATGTGACACATCAAAGCAGTGTTATCCGTCCAGCCTCTCCCCACACTGACCAATGGCTTCCCTTGTTCCCACAGCACTAGGAAATAAGAGTTGTTGATTGACTGCACACTCAAAGGGATTGTGAATGGCTCATTAGGTATGTGTGTGTTGTGTGTGTGTGTGTGTGTGTTTACACATCTTGTAGAAGCAGTGACAACGATGATACTACCAAGAGAAAGGTGAACCTAGTGTTTGAGAAGATCCAGACGTTGAAGTCTCGGGCCACCGGAGGCGTCCAAGTGGACAGCAGCCAAGCGAGTCGAGCGGTGTGTTTGTATTGTATTATAGTATAAGACTCTTCACACAACCGTAGAACCTTCTGACGTAGCCCAAAACAAAAAGACGTGTATATAGCAATTTAATATGAACCAAGGTTTCAGAGGCATTGTAATCTAATGGGTTTTTTGGAGTACTTGTAAGTGAACGGTGTGTTTTCCCAGCAGTCCGCTGACCTGGCTGCTCAGACCCAGGCTCTGCAGGAGCAGAAGGAAAAGCTGGAGAAGGAGATATTTGACATAAAACTGCAACTTGAGGAACAGTCCACGGTAATAACAATAATATCACTAGATCTTTGTCACGTATATACATGTTCTTCTTCCTGCAAACATTTTGTCGGTAAAATATCACGACAAGCCTGTCTCTACGGTTCTCTCCTCATCCGATTACGTCTATGTCGTTAATCAGAAGAGCCGTTCGGATTCTGAGAGGATCGGGACGGTCTTGAAGGAGCTGCAGAAGAGTGAGGATGAGTGTTCTCGCCTGAAGAACAAACTGACCAAGACGGAAGCCGATCTACAGACCACGCTAGAGGAGTGAGTGGACCGGTTGGGCGCTCACCATTGTATATAAATCGTCTTTGTTTTATGCCATTGTAGTCCGTTTCGCAGCATTGTTGAGTTACGTGTTAGCTTTCTTGGTGACTGATTCATCATTCAATCTGAGTTTGTGTTTTTATACAATCAATACAAACCTGTAATGAGGAATATGCGTGATGCTGATGAAGATGAAGATGAAGACTATGATGATGATGATGATGATGTTGATTATAAAGACCTACTTGTATTGTAGTGCAGATGTGGACCCAGTGTGATTGTCTTGATGCGTCTTAAACATTTCCTTGGGGGTCTGTACGCCCCCGGGTTAACGTAGAGGCAGTGTCAAGACATCGCGGCTGGTCCTCACACAGATTTATGTGAAGCAATTTTTTTTTTTTAAACGGGGTATTAAGTTACGAGCACCGGAGCCATTAATCCCCTTGAGTAACGTGCGTGTGTGAAATATATCCAGTGTGAAAGATTTTTCCGGCATTCCATGTTGTGAGCATGTTTGCAATGCGGTGTGACAGGCTCTTCCAGGTGAAAATGGAGAGAGAGCAGTACCAGAGCGAGATCCGTGACCTGCAGGATCAGCTGTCAGAGATGCATGATGAGTTGGACGCCGCCAAGAGGTTTGCTGTTGCTGATGGAGAGAAAGACGCCATTATGACGGTACATCCACGATGGAATGATAAAACACTGCTGAGATGAATATTAAAACCTTTAGCAATAGCTTCTCGTCTAGTCCTAGGCCCTGTGGAGAAATATGTGGACTCTACAACATTTTCAGTTTTTTTTTAATCTAGATTTAGATTAAAAAAAACGTGTTTACACAAAAGGAAACAACGTACTCACAACCAACTCAGCCTGTTTATACGTAGGAGCAGTTTACGAGACGCCCCCTCTTGATATGTGCACACATACAGGTTCCAGGTTTGCACCACGTCCATGGCTTGCACAATCTCAGAGAATGGCCGGAGACCATTTAGAGAGAAAATATCTACAAAACGATTCAGAACGCGCACGTGTAAACTGAGCCACAGTGTCCTCTGAGTGGAGGGCCATGTTCCTAACCGTCTATTCGTTAAGCCAAACCGCCACCGGCGAATGATTGTCAGATTCTTCAACTAACTTAGAACTACTTATGAGTTAAATCGCTTGAATACAGATCATGTACATACTTCTGTAGATCTCTTAATCTGTTGGTCTAACGCGAGTCACTGGCGGCTATATTCACAGACGGCTCCCATAAACAAGTTCTCACTGCCACCTCTGTCCCAACAAACCTCCAGTCTGTGTTTAGTTTTTTGTTTTGTTGTTTGGTTGTTTATTTTATGTGTGTTTTCCAACCAGGACCTGATGCAGTTAAGAGCAGAGCTCCAGGAGCTCCTGCTGGCTCGGGAGGAGCTGGACGAGGTGCTGAGGAGGCGAGAGAGAGAGCTGACAGCACTGAAAGGAGCACTCAAGGAGGAGGTGGCCACTCACGACCAGGAGGTGGACAAGCTGCGGGAACAGTACGAGAAGGAGATAAGCAGGCTACAGACAAGTCTGGAGGAAGCCAAGCAGGTAATAATAAGCCTGCTCCACCTCTTGTGTTGTCCTCCTCCCTGGCCCCAACACCCCACTCCTCCATTTGTACACTCCTGACATTCCCTCCCTCCCCCATTGCTGTTACACACCCTGTGAGGGAGGCCGTGGAGATAAGAAAGTGCACCGGGGGGGACTATGCAGCTATGTTTGTTTTTCATTGAAAGTTCAGCCATTTGCTAAGCATCCGAGTTAAAGACATTGCTTTGAAGTAAACTGTGAAGAATAGATAATGGCGCTTTTACTTTGCACATTTTTATGGGCATAGGGTCTATGTTTTTATGTTTCAGCCTTCATTTTAAGGTCACTTATTGAAGGGAAAGTAGGAAGATATTCTAAAGCTCTGCCTTTTTCCTTATATCTTTATTTCTTATATATTTTATTTGAAATGACTTAATATTAATATGGACGCTACTGAATAAAGAGGACGCTGGTGTGTCTCTTAGTTGTCGTACTGGAAGTTCCCTTTGTCTCATAGCTTCCTACAGAGCTGGTGGGGTTCCATGGTAGCAAAACAGTCTCTGTAAAGAGTCTGTGAGATCATTTCCTTTTCTAGAACACAGGCCCTGGTCCTCCAATGGAGGTGGGGGTGGGGGGGGGGATTGTCTCCAATGCTTTGTAAACATGCAACAGGATGACCTCATTGTTTGGCAGATTTTATGGAAATAATGGTATCCTCACTATTTTGGGCTTTTAGTTTTAGTCCCGTGTTATTATTCTGTGACCTGTTATCGGATGTTTGATTATTATTTATGGTATTATATTTTATTTGTCCCACAGTTGCCTGTGGCTTTGGTAAACAGACGTGGTGTGACTGAGTAACATTACAAAACCATGTTTGTCGACATGTAAATCCAGATGTAAGTTGGTACAAGTTAGCGGGCTTAAAGTCAATAAAAGTGAAAAGCAAACAATGCCCCCATTTTACGCAGGCGTTTTGAATCTCTCTTCAAATCGCGAAACAAAGAGAGATGTTTTGTACGTCTCAACAGTCATCGTTGTTGTAAAAACCACCTTGAATCTAGATTAACTTGCGATAAGTCCTCATTTAGAATCTCTCCCTTACCCTAACCCTTACCCTAACCCTAACCCTAACCCTAACCCTAACCCTATAACAGAACGCGTTGTCAAGTTACGTGCTCCGCTCATACGTCACCAGTCGCCAAGCAATATAAAGCGAGGCGTATCATGTTAATTTCTCTCAAACATGGCCGTGCTGTGCCTACTTTTGTACCCTTCCAATGCCCTTTGTGCTAACAGATGAGTTTTGTTTAAATCTAGATGCTATATCAACATTCAACAGATTCAAAAATGGTTGTTGAGTTTACATTTCTCTTTTGTACATAGGATGAATGATATATATTTATATTCATTTATCAGTCATTTAGCACTTTTAGACTTGTACCCAAAGTGACTTACAAGTTAGTAAATCAAAGCATGGAAAAACATGCTAGCTTCAAAATAACAACTGGTCAGATGGCAGAGTCACTATAGGAATCCAAAATACAAGGTTAGTCATTTCTTGGTTGATTTAATCTCATTTCTATATTTATGTGTTAGTGGTAGTGCGTGCAAAGAAATGAGGAGAGTGAGATAGATAAATGAATAAAGACTAAGCTATGTATTTTCTTGCCATTAAAACCGCATTTTCATGCATGCCCTCTTTTGGCAGCAATGACATTACCGCTGATCTGAGAACGCGTACAGAGAGCATGTAAGATACTAGAGCACTGTATTGCTTTTGTGTGTGTGACTTTAATTGGAGGAGCAAGCCATGCCTAATCTAATGAGCAGCCCCGGCCAGGGCCGGGGCTCCCTGCTTGGGAAGCGCCGGGGTGATTGTGTGGTGGACTCCAGTAGATGATGAATGATGAGTTTGTTTCACACAATAAAAGCAGCGGGGGCTGGGACACCCTGACTAAGTGGGTCAGTGTGTCGTTGGAAGGGAACGCATGGCAGACCAGAGCAGGCACCCTATGTATTGTCTTAAGTTGGCCATTGAGTCCATTGTGTTTTGGGTTGTTTTTTTTATACAGTGGATTCATGTGGAATTTCATAAACATTGAAAAAGTTCAAGTTCCAAGCTGTAACCAATGACCCTTGCATGGATGCATCCTTTATATTCCAACAAATTATCCGATGTGAATTGTGTCTGGAATGTACAAAGTGTGCAAAAGCAAACTGCAGAGAGGTAGAGATAAGTGTTCTTCTCTTAAGGAATGCTGGGGTGAGTCTGGAGAATGTGCACTCTGTAGATCATGTTGCCCAATGGAGGCTGTGTTGCAGTGCTCCGGCTTTGACCTGTGAGAGAGGCAGATCTTTCCTTCAATGCTTCTCCAAGCAGATTTTTGTTTATTTGATCTATAATCAATACCCTATTTTCCCACAGTTATTCTAATAACCAACGTAACACTGAATACCACTACATTACTGTTATCATATTCTTTCTAAAGAGACATATCTGTGGCCTGGCCTTATCCGAAACAAACCACACAGTGTCTCGTTTCCCGAACAGAACTTTCCCTTCGCCTTGTTTTCAGAAGTCACACTCGCAGCGAGGCGGGTGTGTTTGATGACCGCACCATATTCCCATCGTAGGGGCGCGTTGCTGATTTAGCAAGTGGCTGGGAAGATGAGGAAGGAAAAGATGGGATACAGGAAGTGTGTTGGAAAGAAAAAGATGAAGGGAATCCACTTTGTCAAGAAGGATTGCAGGGAACAAAACCTGGTATCAAAAGTTATGGCTTAGTTCTGAAAGTACTGTATATTGACAAAAGTCTTTGTATATTTAGGCAGAAAATGCAGGATATTACGCCCTACCTAAGACATAGAAGATGGCTAAGAAGGATTGTATTGAGCAGTGCATGAAGAAACCATTGTGTCATAACAGAGCACTAGGTATTGTGAGTGTCAGACTTGTTTCAAGATGATGCGACTTTACTTGTCATCATCTATCTAGATATCCACATTTAGATATGTAAAGGTTTGAAAACGCATACACTTCTCTTATTATGATGAGCGCAGGGTGTCCATCTTGTTTCTATGGTGTTTCCTTGATCTCCTTGTCTTTTGAATTGGGGAAACTGTTGTACTTTCTGTGAAGTCACTTTATCCTAGCAACTGGAGGCTAATTATTACCATAGAGTAGTTGGAGGTGTTGTGGTATGTTTTGTCCAGAGCGTTGCACATGGACTGCTGGTCACCTGGTACCTTGCAGGAAACGTCCGCTGTTCCCTGTGACCTTCGCAACTTCAGTGCAATTGTTACACATATTAAACAAATAATGTGTTGCATTGTTTTATTATTTGTGATCAAAACAACACCGCAAATCCTTCAATGGCTTGCTAGTCAGTAACTATTTCCTCCCAAAATATACTTCATATAGATCCAGTTCCAAACAGAGGTAGCCACGATCCAGCCCAGCATACAATTCCATGCCAAAGAAGTGATTTGCAAAGCTATAATATATGTATTTTACCTGAAGTCCAATTGGCCTTGGTCAGTATTGCATTTGTCCATTGCAATTCAATCTTCCCATTGGCCTGCTTTGTAAGTGAAGTCATAGTTATATATTATTGCAGCTGCTTTGGAAGGATATCCTGTCTTTCTGTGCATCCTGCTTGGTGCTGAGGTAGAGTTGAATACACCAAGGCCATTGTCTCATTTTGAATGGTGCTGGTTACTTTGTTTTTGTCTTGGAAAATGAGGTTATGTGATAATATTAATGTGGTGTAACATTAAATTCACGTGATGTTCTGTACATGTGTTAAGGTGTAAATACATATTGATCATTTGATCATTGAACGCACATCAATAGTTCATGCTTTCTGAGATGTTGATTTTTCATAATAGCATTTATGCTGAACTTTAAAGGCATGAGGCTGTGAGTTAATGATTAACTTTAGGTAAACAGTTCTGAGTGCAGAAAGTCCTAAGTAAAGTACTCTGTTAGTTTATGGACGAAAAAAAGAGGTGTCATTTGTAATGCCTATTGTACAGACATAATCATTTAACTTGAATCTTTTTTTGCATTTTTTTGTTGCATGTTTATTGTATTCAGTTACTTCTCATTATTTGTAACTTTTTCCCCACACATGTAAATGGTAAAAAGTAGATCCATTGTCTTTTTAGTCTTTTTAGTATAAAAGCATTTTTTAGTATTTTCAGTCTGTACATAGGGTAGTTACGAGGAGGGTGTCCTTGTGGCAGTATAGTGGTGAACAGGTTTAACCGGGCTCAAAGCAGCTGGGCAGGGTGACCTTCAGGGTTCACTGACTCAGAAGCATGATGACCAACACCTCATCTTGGTTTTGAGAAGCAGCGTTTCTAAATGAATCACCGTTTAAACTATTCATCCTCCCATCCAACTGTGATTTGTCAAGAGAGTGTGATGAATATCAATAAATGCATCACATGCATATTCGTCGCATTTGTATTGCATTTTGGGCTGCTACATTTGAAAAGATAATGGTATAAATTCAGTGCTATTACTATAGTTGCTTGGCATTAAATATCTAATACTTCTGACAGTGGTTCAAGCTGTGAACTGTGACCTATGTGTTATTATGTTAGGGTTAGGAGGGACATTTGAGCCTGTAAATTGACTTGACTTGAATCCAATGGAGATCTCCTGGCTGTAGGCCTGGCCTTCATCTGGAAGTTCAAAAAATATCTTGATTCAAAACCGACTTTGATAACGCATTCTTGCAAACAATGTTATCGTTATGTTTCTTTTTCCATCCTGTAAGTCAGAATCCATTTAGGTTTCACGCTTGAGTATGTTCACTCGTTCCTCATCACTTGCAGTATGATGTTAAGAGTATGCATGTGTTGTGCAAGGTCTTTCTTCGCTTCGTTGAAATTTGTTTTTGTTTTCCGCATATGGGAGCACGTCCAACCATTCATCGCAACCAAACAGACGTGCGACTCGTTGTCTTTATGATTCACTCTTCCTGGAAGCATGCCTGCCTTTGACTACACTGTTCTAGAGATTCCCTATATTTGCTCCTGACCTCTTGAGTTTTTCTCATATATGGTGTTGTTTTGATCAACACAAAATATTTATTTCAGGGTTTGAGACGAGATGTCTGGGAGTGGGTTTTACCGTCATGATTTTATGTTTCAGCTTTTCAACTATAAAATTGAGTTTAAGGTATCTTCAGCATTAATGGTCTTGCACTGTTGTGAATCCCTGTACAGGAAACTGCCAAACCGGCTGTCTAGCATTCCATCTTATTCCAGATATTCTTGTTTGTGAACGACGTGTATGAGTGGCTGTGAGTTACTGTGGGTTTCTCTGATCCTCAGATCACCGCTCTCCCTGTACTGTTGTGGTCTCTTTACACTAACTCAGTCATCTTTATATGTCTGCGGGGACTGGCCTTCGTCTTTGCACTGTTACTGTCCCTGTACTCTGACAAAGGCAGCACAGTAGTTTCCTGTAAGAAAATGATGGTAATGATAAACATGGCATGTTACTAGTGTGGCGAGACAATGAGCACAGTAACAATGTCATCCTGTTGAATCGGACACATGAAACGGAGGCTCATTCCCCCGTAGTATTGTTCCTTCTCCATTATGATCCGCCGCTAGCTCCCATGCTCTTTTGTACTGAGGCCTGTCGGTTCCTCTGTGCTCCAGAGCAATGCAGTCGCGGTGCGGGAGAACGCCCAGTTGGAGGCGGCTAAGGGGGCCGCGGAGGACCAAGCTGGCAGCCTGACCCAGGAGGCCGAGCGCTTCCACGCGCAGGCTCAGGAGCTGGAGAACCAAGCGGCCACACTCAAGCGGGTCGTCGACGAGGCCAAGCTGCAGGAGAACCGGCTGGGCGACAGAGTTGTCAGACTGGAGGTGAGGTCTGGTGTGAGGTCAAGCATCTGCAGGAAAGCCTGTGTCCAGGCATTGAATGAAGCCATTGATTTGACACGCTTGGTTGACGATGGCTTGCAGAGAGACAAGAAGCACCTGGAGGAGTGTTTGGCAGAGGTCAAGGAGCAAGAGGAGGAGATGTTGCGCGCCAATCGAGCGTTGACCACACGCTTGGAGGACGTACAGGTGGCACAAATATTCCTTTGTATTTAAAAACACTTCATGGCATGATCATGGGAAGACACACTGGCTGCATTTACCGAGCATCTTCACAGAGACAACGAATGTTCATGACTTTTTTTAGGGAAATATCACAAATATGTGCACAAACATAAAAGCATCCAAAGAAACAATGAAGTTACAAAAAAGCCTATTTAATTGACAATACACATCTTGGCTGCATACATGCAACGATAAAAATGCTAAATGATATAACGTCTTTCAATGTGGGATGTGTGTAATTGCCAAGTTCATATTTTCCACCACAACTCGTGAGCGACTGAATGAACCATTGAGAGTAGTAGAGCTAATCAGCTCTCAACGGTGCGGCCGTTCCCAGAGACACCTGAGCAAGTTGAGCCTGGAGCACCGGGACCTGGAGGACAAGCTGAAGGAGGAGAGGATTCAGAAAGAGCAGTTCAAGACCACCAAGAATGAGATCGAGGACGAGCGGAGGCTGCTGGATCGCACCGTGGAGAAACTGCAGAGGGAGGTGAGCACGGGGGAGTCCTTCTGTTTTGTTCACTGCAAGGTAATACACGTGTGCCAGACTTGTAAAAAAAAAAAAGGCCTTATGGTCGAATCCAGTTTGGACGGGTCTCCGTCTACTATGTGATTATATGAATTGCGAGGCAGGACGGATGTGGGCGTGGTTAAGTTAAACTGGCAGGCTAGACAACTGGCTGGGAAAGAAGAACTAATTGATGGATTACAATAATGTCGTAGTGTTTAGCGATTAAAAAAATGCTCATTTTCTGAGCAGGGATCCTTGTTCATTGCTTTTTAAATTCATCTGGATTGTGCACAATGTCTGTTTTACAGGACAGGTCTAATTTATGAAAATGGTAAATGGTAAATACTCATAGTTTCAAAAACTTTTCCAAAGTGAATGTACACATGTAGTTACTTTGAACAGTTTTTTAGCATAGGAGTCCCACTTCTGAGAGACCTGCTCGGTCAGATCTTGGCTCACGTGTCTTCCATGTTGTTTACTGCAGATGAATGAGATCGTGGACGCATCGCAGTGTTCCACTCAGGAGTTGCAGGAGCAGATCGATATTTACAAGGAGAAGACCCGCCGGGAGCTGGCGGAGTTGCAGAGGCAGCTGAAGGACCGAGGGCTGGAGCTGGAGAGGTCCCAGGTAGCCGCCCGGGGCCTGCAAGAGGAGGTAAGGTTCAGTCAGTCTGCCAGCATACCATAACTTACCCGGTAGAGTCTTAAGCAGGAAGCAGGAAGATACCACAGGATTAATGACTCATATTATTTAAATAGGGATTATTGTTGTCGCATGATCAGGCCAGACTCATTGTCAGATGTGGTTTTTCCACCTCCCCTGCTCACTCATCTCTTTTTGAGTGATTGCATGACTTAAAAATGTGTGCACTTCACGCCTCTTTTAAGACCTGACCACATTAAAAGAGATTTGAATAGGTTATGAGGTCTTTTCAAATATTCTAGTTAAGGTAACATAAAGTATTATTTTGTTTACATATATAGTAACAGTACAGTGAGATATGAGTGTATATATAAGTAGGTGTAGCACTTCTCCAGATATTTACTGGATGAACTACATTATTATCTTATGGACTAGTTAATAATAGGTTCGGCTTCTGGAGCAAAGTGAATGTTTAATCACGCGGACACTGTTTTACTTTTTAGTGTAGGCTTTATGTAACATTTGGAAAAAGCACAAATAAAGCAAGTAAAAACAGATCTCCTTCCCCCATCAGTCTATTAATAGGTTAAAAGAAAAGAAATACAATCCTACAGTGACCATACCAAAAGGTAAACCTACCACGGGTACAACACGGAGCCACTACGGCCCTGTACAATTCATGCAGGAAAAGCAACCAATCACACGAGTACGCCAAAACAGTTACTTTAGATATGTACATACAGTACATATCTAAAGAAATGCCTGGGAACTGCCAAATGCTCTAAATGTCTGTTACTGTTACACTATTACTGTTATAGTAATACATGTATTTATTCTTTATAGATGTATATAGATAATGTAGTTTTATCTATTTACAGTATATTCTTAGTATAATTTAGCTGTAACTCATAATGTTAATGGGGTTTACATAGGCTTATAGTGAGACCCTTTATTAATCCCTTAGTGACCTTGCGCTGCTTACCACTATAATAGTATTTCAAATTCAACAGTTGAGTATAACTCAAGCAACCCCTGGCCCCCTCTGTTTTCAATTGAGTGGTTTAACCTTGTCTGCTCTTTGGAATTCGAGGAATGTTTGGTTCACCAAAGAAATAGGCCAACGTGAACAATTTCTTCTCAAAAGGGTGGGGTTGATGCGTAGCGTTTCCACATAGATATAACTATGTAGGTTTAATATAGGTTGACGTGGGTACAACGCATTTACAATGATCACCTACAGACGGGTGTTTTAAGCTAAGTATCTGCTCATCTATTCATCTATTTAAATGCAGCTAACCAGACATTTATTTGAGAAAACTGTCAATCACTGAAAATGTGTCTTGGGCATCGCACTTTCTTACTGTTAGGACTGATTAAAGAAGATATGATGGTGACAAAAAGAAAGTATGATTTGATCCTGTGAGTGGATGTTTCATAAATGTTTTTTCTGCCGTTATAATCTCAGTGAAAACCAGTGTTAATGTTCCAGTGAGTCCACTGTACTTTCTACTAATGATTTAATATTTCCACTTCCAACTTCCAACATCCAAATAATGGTAGTTTTTACACACTTTATTCATTTAAGATATATAAATGATATCTTGCCAAAAGCTAAGTGTGTCACAAGTCTAGTCCTTCTGTCACAAGCTCAAACATCAGTAGACCTGATCTGCGATCACTTCAATAAATATGGACTATATTCTAGTACCAATAACCTCTACCACTGCCGAGCCCTGCGCTGAGGAGGTGTGCATCAAGTTGTTTAAAATCTCCGATGGTTGATGACACGCGTGCGAGTGTCCATGCTGATGTATGATGTATGGGCAGCTGCAGTACAGGAAGTGCAGGATTTCATTGTTGTGATGTCATTGTTGTGAGAGCTGCATTGGCTGCTTCAACATCCCCCTCCACTCATATCATATGACAATCTTAATGCCCCCCCCCTGCCGAGAAGAGAAGCGGTGGAACTTTTTCACGTCTAATTTGTTCTAAATGTAGTTTAACATGAAATCTTATGTTATTATTACTCTCAGTGCATGCAACATGATTAGTGGGGTACATTTAAGTCGTAAAGACAAATTATGCAGCTAAAAGGGAGGGGTTAATTAGTTGTTGACGAATGAGATTTCCTAGTTTTGTAGCAGATGGTAAGACGCTGGTGATTTGCTCTTCTAACCACAGCACATCCAGATCTATTTATGGAATTATCATCTGTTCTAGTTTCAAATAACTCTGGTAAGTATTTCTCATTTAATGTCCCACCGTGTGATGTATGGCGTGACACTTTTGTAATTGCCAATTATTTGTTCTTGTTTCCCCCAACAAGAAGTGATTCATTTTTGTTGGTTTCACATTAAGCTGTGAGGGCGTTTTTCCAGCTGTCGGGGCGCCCCTTCATAATGCCTATGGGGGGATATTCTGGGAGTGATGGCTACATTAGTGGCTGTAGAGACTGGAGACACACCTTTGTCATAATTTCTCAAAGCAATGAGTAAAAAATACACGTATAGATACAATACAACATTAATTTGAAGGGCTGGTCATTCATTTGATATTTAAAAATATTAGTGATCTTTAGGACACATAATGTACGTTATGTGTGACACACAGTTTAGTCTAGATTCTTGACTTGAGGATACATGCACTAAAATGTACACCACTATTATGAAGGGTTCCTTGGACTAAACCTGACCCAGTCATGTGTGTGTGTGTGTGTGTGTGTTCTGTGTGTAGCTGACCCGCAGAATGGAGGACCTGCAGCGGTGTCAGAGGGAGCGGGACGAGGCTGTGCAAAACCAAACCACTTTGGAGCGGACCGTCAGCGACCTGGAGAGCGTGACCCAGACCAACACCCAAGCCAAGGAGGAGAAGACTCGACACCTCAAACTCATGGAGGTACGATGTGATCCTACACATGAGAATGAGAGTTACAAAGACTGTGTGTCTGTCTTTGCGTGTGTTGCTTAGGCGAATAAACCCTTGGTGACGTTATATTTGTTAACATCAAATGAAAGAGGATATTCAGGAACTTGAATTCACGTGTACTAAAAGGTACGTGTGTCTCAGTCTAAGAAAACAAAGAAATGAAGCACTTAAACCCATATTGATTTGGTCTGTAAGTGGGGTCCATTGCTCCTAATCTCTGGCAATCGTTTCCACTGACAAAGTCAAATTGTTTCCGCCAACTGGGCTCCTTCAGAGTTATTTTACTTCTCCTGGTTGCTGACCACAGTCTCTTGTCTTTTCTGGGCTGTCCCAGGAGAGGATTGTCCAGCTGGAGTTGGACCTGGAAGAAGAGCGTCAGAGCGGAGACCAGCTTATGGACAGGATAGACCGGGGACGAGATCAGGTTTACTATGCACTCTCAACACGACACATCCCCATTCCCCATAGACACCTGCTTTAGTGGCCACCTCCTCCATGCTACCCTGACTGTGACACGTTTTGCACTTTGTCTTCAGCCATCGTCACCATCATACTTCATCACCAGACCTAAACTTCAACTACTCAGGAATTCATGTACATTGCGTGTGTTAGTGCATTGTGTTGGTCTAGGCCGGCCTATGTCTGTGTGAGATATTCTTTGTTAGTGTTGTGATCCAGAGAAAGCGTTCTAAATGGTAAGTATGCCACAACCGGCAGCCTGTTGGGAGCAGTTAGGGATTAGGTGTCTTGCGCAGGGACACCTCGACGCTTGGCTAGCAGGAGCCGAGGATTGAACCAGCAACTTCCCGGTTGCCAGACAACCCGCTCTACCCCCTGAGTCACTGCTGCCTCTACTTATTGCATTGTAAGATAATCTTGCGCAATCATTCAGTGCTGATGTCCTGCCAGTGTGGTGTAACAGTGTCTATCCAATCCATGCTTCAAACTGAGGGGGGAAAGCATCATTTCTGCCAGGATGTGCATGTGGCCAAACGTCCCAAGTTGGCAGGCTGTTGGGTTCAAATGAAAGTGATATTCTTCAGGGCTTTATCAAAAATCGAATGCTGACACTACCAGTAAGCAAGCGTATGCTAAGCAAGTGATTACAGCAAGTGATTACAAAGAAAAACTTTGGTCAGACAACTCTATTGCTTACGCTTTCTTGAAGATAACCGTTAGTGAAGTTGTGTTTTTGGTCATGTAAAGGTAGTTGTAATTTTTAACCGTAAGACGGAAAGGGTACAAACATGTTGTCAATTTTGAATGCTGATTTATTATTACAGGCTGCAATGTATTAAATCCTGCATCTATAAAAAACTAGAGGACAGTTTAGTAATGGAAAGGGGTCTAAAACCCTGGTTTTTAAGTCTACCCTCAAAGGTTTCCCTTTCTAGAAATCCCTGGCAGACAGATAAAAGTAGCATTGTGACAGAGGGGCACTGGTTCAGCATGAGGCTGGGGCCGGTCGCCAAGGCAACACTGGAGCCTGTGTGTGTGTGTGTGTGTGTGTGTGTGTGTGTGTGTGTGTGTGT
>OMKP01023214.1:0-15610 GCA_900302375.1 Bathygadus melanobranchus
GTAGGCCTATTAATCTGTATGATGAAGGCACCGGGCAGTCCTTACCTATACCGCAAACACCGCGTGTCTCGGGGAACGGTGCGACCACGCCACGGCCAATAACACGAGATCCACTCAACATGCGACAAATGAATGAATTGAATGTCGTCCCTCGAACTCCGAGCTTACCTTCATCAGAATAGAGCCTCGAGTAATCCACTGCGGAAGGGTCGAATCTCAGACGCCGCTGTCCTCTATCGCTTCTGTTTTCTCTCCCGATGGTTCTACCTCTCTCTCTCTCTTTCTCTCTCTCTCTCCCTCTCTCTCTCTCTCTCTCTCTCTCTCTCTCTCTCTCTCTCTCCCCTCGCTCACTCAAATAGATTCACCCTTTTCACATCCATGAGGCTGGATGTTATGCTGCCACGACTATTAAGAGATGTCTCAGAACACTGCTCATTTAAGTTCCAAACACGACTGAAACACGTGCATTTTCGGATTATTATATGAGATAAAGCGGATCAAATCAATTGATATTTCTGCTCTATTTTCCCACGAAGCATCGATCTATAATGACTGCAATGTTTAACGATCTGTATGGGCCTATCGAACAGGTGTCTACTGTTTCTACCCCTTTTAAACCCTGTATTGTGTTTCCACTGTTGAGAAAGGAAACCAGTCGAAATATGCGACATATCAGCGAATACATGTCATGCTCGCTAAGAGTAAATTCCCCCTCTCTCTCTGCGTATGTGCGCGCATGTGTGCGTGTGCGTGTGTGTGTGTCAGGGCCGGACCTAGCACATTTGGCGCCCGAGGAAAGCTTCCGCTGCCACCCTCCCTAAAAAGAATATTTTTTTCAAACAACAAACAAAAAAACAACACTTCTAAAGAGTCAAAAAGTTTTTTTTACTAGGACTAGATGGACTAGTATTGGTAATTGTAAAGGATTACACGTCCATTTATGTATGATGATTGATTTTCTTGTTCATATGTGCACGGAATTCTCTATTTAGAAAGAAAAACGAGTATCATGTACAGTTTTTTTGTAACGGATTATACATTTTCAAATGTTCCCAATCCTAATTTGGACAGCCTGCCCTGACACTTTTGTTAATTCCAACCTAGAATAAACGCACACACCTTTTGACAGGGTTAATGTGAGCTAACGTTAACATAGCGTTAGCAGCTGATCAGCACTGGCTATTTGACCTTAAGGCTGCTCTCCACTACGTGACAAACCCCTGATTCTAGACCTGATTGAGTCACACGACTCAGTCAGAGGAAGGGCTCTCGCTCTGATTGGACGTTTTCTAAATGTTTGTTGGACGTTTGTTTTTAAATATACAGTATAATATAATATGTAGGCCTACATAAGTATCAGCCTTTTGCTAATTAGCAATATTACATGATTACATGACAAAATGCAGCTAGCAAGTTAACAATCAAAATAGCATACCCTTCTCCTTAGCATGTGTGTCGTGTGCTTTTCCTTTTTTGTACTGCGCCCTGGATTTTCATTTTGTTTCTCTCCACATACACTCTCCACATACACTCGACTATGGCCTAGTATGAACATACTAGGCCATCAATGACCTAGTATGTTCTGACTGATGATCGTCATGGATTACATTGTTCTTTTTCTGGGCACAACTTTGGCCCCCCCTCGGGGGCGCCCCTCACCCCCTTTGTCAGCCCCTCACCTCCTTTGGCAAAAATAAGATATACTCCCCCCCTAAATGAATGAACCCCTAGCTCAGCAAAATTATGAATTGAAAGAAAATATTCAATTAATATTTGCAGAACAGCAAATCCTCGGGAAAATAATTTCGACGATGTATCCAGCGTAAGCTATTAAAATACAGTCCTTGTTGCTATCATTTGCCTCCAACTTGTAGAGCAAAGCTTAATTCTTGATTTATTTTCTAGCGTCGCCGTGACGCACAGATCACCTGTGAAGTGACAGTCTGCGCACGGCCGCGGCATTTACAGCCTCCCTTTCACGTTGTGGACACGCAGTCCGCACTCCTCTTGGGGAGCTTCAACGTGTCAGAGGCGCGTGACACGCATCAAACCGTGAACCGTAGACGAGGGCCGTGATCATCGTGGTCATCTTCGGTTCATGCAGGCTCCAGCTCTTGTGTGCAACACATTTCTAATTGTTCATTCCTGTCTGTGTTTTCCTTTTATACAGTCTGCATTGAGCTGCCGCTCCCCCCCCCACCAAAAAAATATATATATTCCCTGTGCCTCCAAGCACACCTCCCCTTTGGTAAACACTGGCCTATAGGAAGCACTGCCCCTGGTGTGTGTGTGTGTGTGTGTGTGTGTGCTCCGCTGCTTGGTCGGTTCCCTTGGCAACACTCAAGCACAGCGCTCAGAGACCCACCTGTACGGAGCAGCGGATCCTTCTCCCGGGCTCTGCTGCTCTTTTATTTATTAGAGATGATCCATAGCATAGAAGAAGAAAAGAACAGAACATGAAATGAAGAACAGAACTGTCAGCACGGCTAAACGCCAACAGCGGCGGGTACGACGTCTCTTGGTGAATTCATGTGTTATGTTGACTTGACGTGTTATGTGAAAAAATAACTAATAATGCCTCTGTGCATTTCGGGGAAGGTGTCACTTATGTTCAACAGACATCGTGTACGTGTCTCCTCTCAAACGGTGTGCCGTGCAGGAACCGCTGGTCTCTATCATATAACCATATTATATCATACTGCTTACGTGCTGTGAGGTGAGTTCAGGTGTGCCATGGGGATTTTGTGACAACCATACATTATTGCTGCAATATATACTATACAAAAAGTTAGGTCATTTTTAATTTAGGTTACTATAGGCCTATCAGTACTTTGTATGCACTCATTTCCCAATACAGAGGCAAATTCTATTATTTACATTTTATTTTACAAAGTAAAAATAAATTATTTTATTATTTAATTAATACATATTTCATGAGTAATATAGTTATTTGTCAAATTTTATTTGACATTAGTAAATAAAAATAAACGTTTACAGAGTGATAGGAGTGATAAGATGTGTTATAGAAGCTATTTTGCTCAAATATGAATACAAGTGGTTTTGGCCTTTGGTGTGCCTTGGGCACAAAAAGTTTGAAAACCGCTGATCTAGCCTACATAATTATACACAAATAGCAAAATCATATTTAATCATCATTTAATCATAACATTATATTCTATATTATAAGAATGAAACAAGTTTAAACGATCAGTGGCCACATTGCTAAAACTCAAGCCCTGAAGCGCTACAGAATGTTCCAGAAGAACTGTGACTATATGTTACCACACCATACAACCTGGCTCTACAGCCAACCCCTCAGTGACGCGCTTATCCCATGATAACTCACTATTCTAACCTTCTCACTGCAGTCTTGTTCTAAACAGTTGCGTTCTCCTTATGCCTTACTACGTACGCGAAAATGCTTACATTGTGTTTTTATTTTCATGAAAACAAAGATCCGATGTAAATAATCATTTCCCAACGGTGTATTTTAGTTTCTGTATTAAAATGCATCTGGGATCCTAACCCTTACAGCCTAAGACCCTAGTCATCGTCTGGGCAACCTGTAGCCTAGTCAAATCTTCCAAGAAACAATATTAATATTTTATTATGATTGAATACTGATGCAGTGTTAAGGGTGCTAAAACCACGCAGGCCAATTACTCGCACGACAACCATCGGCCTTTCACACATCCCGATGGCCTCCATATCGACACGTGCACTCGTTCACTCACACATGCATGTGTGCACGAGTGAGCGTCATGATTAGCCTGCTCCTCTGGTCTCCTCACTAAAATAACACGACAAACCCCGAGCCCAGAACAAGCAGTCAGGTAAAGGGACTCCTATTCCATTGACTGGTAAACCACGACACACGGGGTCCGCCCGCACCCACCACCCCACACCTCCACGATGACACCCCCCACTCACTTGACATTGCATTGCCACAATTAGTTCCCCTGCCATAGCGATGATATTCTCTCTCCCCCCATCTCCTCCTCCTCATCGATATGCAGTATAAGAGCATTGTACACACACGCAGTACAAGCTAGTCGTCTGACATCTCATACCGACGGATGGGCACGCTCACTCGTAGTGCTTTTTGCATTGCGTTGCTCTCTCTCTCTCACTCCTTCCCTCCCTCCTCCCTGGCTCCTTCCCCGCCTGCCGCCTCCCTCCTCCCTCCTCCTCCCCGGCACCCGCGCTCCCTCTCTCCATTAAATTTCCAGTCACACAACAGTGCAGTAGATCTCTCTCTCTCTCTGTCTCTCTCCCTCTCTCTCCCCCCTCCCTCCCTCATTCCCTCCCTCGTGCTCTCGATTTAGTCTGTCTCCCCACCGCGCTTTGAACCTCTCAATCTCGTTTACTTTTGATACAAACTTCTTTCACCTCTCATCGTCTCACCCCTCCCCCCAACTCCCCCTCCCTTGCATGTGCTGCCTTTCCCTTCTACTGACATGACAGTGTCTCTCGTCCCCCCTCTCTCTCTCTCTCTCTCTCTGTGTCTCTAGGTCTCTCTACTGCAGTGTCTCCTCCAGCCCCTGGTGTAGCGCAGCCTGGTGGTGGCTGTCCGTGGGCAGCCAGGACAGGGCTCTGAGTGAGACAGAGTGGACGACACGGCCCGATGAATTAATAAAGACCCCAGGGCCACAGTAAAGGATTCATGCATCCTGCATGACGATGCCACAGAGATCTCGTGCCTCGGCACCGCCAGATTGGGCATTTTCAGATCGACCACCCACCGTGGGTGTTTTTGTGATTTGAATGTTGACTTTTTGTGTGTTGCTGTGTCACCACGGGCGGGGACACGGTGTCTGTCCATCGTGTCATCGTTTCACCCTGGCTTCCCCGTCGAACACTGCTGGACCCGTGGTCTCTGGACCATTTTAGGAACAGTGTTACAGTGAAGCCACGGTGAGGGGCCTGCTGTAATAAGTAGGGTAATCACACAGCTGGCTGCCTGGCTGGTAAAATATATACCGCTGTACTGACCGTCAGAGCTACTCTAATCTGTCACCTCACGATTCACCCCTGAACAGTCTCAGAGGTCGTCTCCCCCCACACCCCACCACCAAACCAAAACTGAACGGGTCGCCCCAAAAATTGATGGTACACGCGAGAGTAACAGGTTGGATTCAGCGATCGGTCCACTCTGGTGCCCAGAAGGAAGAAGGGCTCTGTGTGAGACGGATTTAACCAAGCATGCAGAAGCATGCAGTGTCTCCCAGAGCCTCCTTATCAGGAACAGCCCTATCTGCCAATCAACATCTATTAGGACGTTCAGTCACATTCGCTCTGCCTTACCGAAGCCCGGTGAACCCAGACCACGGTGACCACGGTGACCCCCCCCCCTCCAACTCATGTCGTTTCTTCTCATTGGCAAGTCCTCCGCTGACCAGGAAGTCCATATTATTGTCTAAGAACCACCAGACAAGTGCAGTGTGGCCTGCGCTGCTGGCAAGAGACTTGATAACAAGACAACACACTCCAGCAGCACCTGCATGGCTCTGGCCTGTCAACACCTCTTCTACGGCCAGGCCAGAGAACACAACGCCTGGCTCCTGAGGGCCCCCTCCGCTGCAAAACAACAGCTGGTGTCATCTTCATCATCACTTCTATAGCTCCCTCTGACCCGAGGACTTCCTTCAGACTGCCCTTACGCCCACCACGGCCGTCCAACCTCTGACGACGTCCGGCGATGGGAACTAGACAGGACACGCAAAGCGGAAAAATGGCCGCTTCAAAAAGGCTGTGCTTTCATTTCTCCCAGAGTGTGTGAGAGAGACAGAGATTTTGTTTTTCTAAAAATACTGTAACCTCAATAAAAAAGGGCAAAAACACAGACGGATGGGGTGGTGGTCTCATGTTTAATAATCTGTATACAGTGAGAGTAACGGCAAGTTGTTTGAATGGAAATACCTGAGTGGAGATAATAAACAGCTAATGAAGGAGGGAGAGGGGGAGAGCCGCGGTGAGACGCAGCTCGGCCTCCGAGGGACTCCTGTCTATCTGAGAGTCAATGTGAACGCACGGCTGAGGGAGGGAGGGAAAAAAAAGTAGTCAAGAAACAAGAGCCCACTGTCACGGTATCTTAGCAACCGTCTCCCAGGTGACGGCTGGGACTGACATCACGTCCTATTGGTTGCAGGCGTGCCGATCCAAGTCCGTGTACACATTAATGCCACAACAAAAAGTGTTACAAACCAACCGAGACGCTGCGCCTGGCCGCGGAGGGCGATATTTAAGCGGGCGCGCGGACGTGCGTGTTGCATATTTATGCGCCCGTGATTTCCCCCCCCAGCTTTACCTACCGCGAGATGCGAAGAAACAAAAAACAGAGGAAGAATAAAGTAAAAAATAAAAACATAAATAAAAAAGAAAGCGCGATCGTGGCCACATGCGCGCTCGTTATCCTGTGCGCATGCGCTCAGCATGACGGGAGGACGCGGCCAAGTCACCATCTGGTAGAACTACTTGGCGCTGGAGGCTCCGCGATGCTTCCATGACATATTGGACTAGTTAAAATTAACACCGTGACACCATTTGGCAGCAGGCGGAGGACTAAATAAATAAATAAAAGACACTGAACTATCTATTATTGTGTGTTGTATTATTTCCTAGATGCCGTGTAATAAGGATAAATATCTGTGGAGACATGCATGCACTTCAGTTAGCCGAGCTCCATGACAAATCACATCTCTTTATTTATTCTAAATAAAAAAACAACATTCTAACATTGACAACAACAACAAAAGTAAAATAAAATGAGTAAAAAAACAAAACAAAACAAAAAAAACCTGTTTTTAATAATGTGCTCCCTCCTGACCATCGGTGGGTCAAGTGAGAGAGTTATTGGTGGAGTCTCTGTGTCACCGCTGGTCTCACCGAGACGCACGTCTCACTTCTGGTCTCACGCCTGGTCTCACCGAGACGCGCGTCTCACTTCTGGTCTCACGACTGGTCTCACCGAGACGCGCGTCTCCCCGCCGGTCTCAACGAGACACACAGTGACTTTGTCTCTCGCTTGTTGGGTGTTATTGGTCGGACCGTCACACCAGGTTATTTACATGGAGAAAAACACTAATGCTAGTTCTGCGCGCTACTAACCACCGTCAGCAGCCAGGCCAGTAGAAAATGGAAAAGTGACCGTGTTGTAACATTTGCGAGCCAAAAAGAAAGCCTGTGGCATACACACAAATATGTGTATTCAATCCCCCGGCACACGTATGTTTAGAAGGTACAACTGAAAATGTGTAGCAGTAAAAAATATATATATACAAAAATAAATAGGCAATCAGATGAGGTCCATGAGATTCTCGTCCTCCATGACGTTGGGCACGACCTGGGGCATCCCTGGCTGGGCGACGGGGCCTCTCTGACCACTGGCCATCATCATCTGACCTGCAGGACACAGGGCAGAGGGTGAGGAGGAGACACACAGACACCTGGAGGACAAAAACCTACTCACACATACATGGTGTGTGTGTGTGTGTGTGTGTGTGTGTGTGTGTGTGTGTGTGTGTGTGCGATACAGGGCTAAGCATGTAAACCACGTTATCCTAGATGACAAAATAGGGGATTTCCTTTCATCTACATTTAAGGAAATGTGCGGAAATATGCTTTTGTTGTTAGTTTTACTCCTCGTATTCCTCAGGGGATACGATGCAGAGACAGATGGCCAAGACCAAGGTAACTACACTAAAAACTGTTGCTCTACAATAGAATAGTGTGAGCTAATAATGACAAGTCAACACCATACTCTCATCTGCAGACAGAGGCTACAGTAGCTACAGTAGACCCTTAGAAAACCCACTCTTGTCCTCAGGTAACTTCCTGTTTCTACAGGCTGGGAGAATTCCCCGACCACTTACCTAGAAAAACCGAGAGGAAAAAAAAACGTAGCGAGGCAGATTTGCATGCGAGGAGGTGCTGCCTTGCTGTCGTTTATATTATATATATAATATCGGCAATATGAAAAATATAGAATTATGCCGGCCTAGTCCTGTAATCCAATGCTTAATCCAGGGTTCCCACACCTTCTTAAACATCAAATTGAAGGACTTTTCAAGGACTTTCCAGGGGCAATTCCTTCAAATTCAAGGAGCCAACATGGCACAGTTGGCACAGAGACACAGATCAAGGTTAATTACTTCACAACACACTGAATTTTATCATGAGAAGTAGCAGGCTTTATGCAACCTGCATCATTGGAATTCAATCACTCGTGCGCATGTGACCGAGACAGAGACCCAGGCAGGTGGTGTTTGAAAGGATGACGCAACAGTGGGAGACACACATGAAAACAGCAGCAGCCTGTTTACTAGCGTTAAGTTAAAAATATATCAAAGTACTCCCATTTCTATTCTTGCACAAAATATGTGAATTCAAGCACTTGGATTCAGTTTTTCCACTTTCAAGGATTTCAAGGGTGCATGGGAAGCCTGTTAATAACATGCATCTACCTGTTATTAACATGCATCTACCTGTTAATAACATGCATCTACCTGTTAATAACATGCATCTACCTGTTAATAACATGCATCAACCTGTTAATAATATGCATCTACCTGTTAATAACATGCAGTGCATTCAAACGCTGCACATTGCACATATTATCATTTTATGCTTATTGGAATAAAGTCAAATAGTTCCCGTATTTACTGTTCTTAGAAAAGTGGGGATGCCTAAAATGATAAATGTCATTTTAATACCTCACTAAGGTAAACAGGAAGCATATAAAGCATCCTTTGCTTACAGGTAAGCTGCCTATGCTAAAACTTCTTGCGCAATTAGCCAAAAATAATCAGCTGAACTGTTCAACCATTTGTTTCCCACACACATAGAGGAGAAGGTTAACTTGTGGGTGATGTGATTGGAGTACTGCATTACTGTACTGCTTCAGTCGCTCTGCTGTTTACTACCCACCTCCCATAGGCTGCCTCCACTGTGCCTGCATTTGAGCGCCCCCTGCTGGCGGTTGGTGCACGAGCTGCGGTCCCAATACCTGGTGAGACATCATGCCTGACATGTGGGACACGCCCCCCTGCTGACAAACAAGCATTGGATGGAGGGAGAGTGAGGGGGGAGACAGAGAGAGAGAGAGAGCGAGAGATATTAACTTAAAAATGTAGAGGAAAGAATAAAAATAATAATGCCATACATGTTTAATTGCCTGAAAGCTGCTGGAGGTAAGATTTGTGCGCTGTGAAGCATGAGCAGAAAAAAGCAGAGGAGAGCAAGAATTGGGAAATAATAAACAAACCAAAACAACGCCCCCCCCCAATCCCTCCGTTTCTCCGCCATTGAGAAGTGTTGCATTTCACGCACCTGTGATTGACAGGCACACACCTGTGGTGGAGCTATGGTAATGTTGTGTGCTTGCATGTGATTGAGAGTCAGCATGGATTTCCGAACCAATCAGGGGAGAGATGCACTGCTCTAGATCGTCTCCTACAGAGGCAGCCGCAGTCAACCAGAACAGATATTCTCACAGAGCATTCCCCTCGCTAACGGCTGACGGATGGCTACGGCATTTCTAACAAATTGCACTCAAATTATAGCTCTTAAATCTAAAATTCTACTATAACGTAATTTTCTTTCTTGCTTTTTTCTTACTGGCTGCTGTTGGCTGAGGAGGAGGCTGCGCAGCTGCGGATTGGCTCCTTGGTTGGGGAGGCGGAGCATTGGTCCCTGGGGCGGGGCCTGCCCTCCCTGATTGACCTGATTGAGCGGTGCGGTGACTGGGGGCTGCTGATTGGCTGGACCGGCTGCCCGCATCGTCATCTGAATGAACGCCATACAGGGATCATAAACAGACAAATAACATCTGTATAGACAATGTATAGCAGGGCTGGGCGACATGTCGATAGTATCTCGATAGTTTGTCAGACTAGATATTGTGTTTTCCTGGTTTTAAAGGGAAACCAGGACAAGTGGTGAGCTTACCACTTGACTGTTCTAGCTGTTCTCTTGTCTGGATGTGGTTATGTTATATAGACTATTTATTGAATTACCAAAGAACATGTTATATCGATATATATCTCTGTATCGAGACATTGATATATATTATACGATACAATATAAGATACAGAGGATAGACATTTTGACCATATCGCCCAGCCCTAATGTATAGATCACGTTTTTGCAACGTAAACAAAAGTGTGAAAAGGTTGACGGTCCAAATCCGGTTTCACCAACTACCTTGAATAACTAGCTCAGTCCCTCCTTGTGAACAGTTTCAAAATTGAATTGGTTGCTTCATGACCAGCGGTCACTGAACACACACACACACACACACACAACACACACACACACACACACACACAGGGAGACATCCCAGACCACTCCGAGTTACTTAGAGGCATGCAGAATGCAAGACACATTCCCAGTCCATTAAAATATTGCAAGTTACACATTGCCTCTCTGAAAGAGAAAGAACCATATCTAATGTGGGCCTCTCAGAACCTGGACAACCCCCCGACACATGCTAGGCAGGAGGAGGGTTAACGCATGCAACGTGGAGTCAAAACGCCAGGACTTGAGGGAGTGGACGTCAGTGAGTGAGCCTTGGCGAGGGCTCGGTCCCGTACGCCCCACTAAGACCTTGCGCTGAGCGAACACCACCCCGCACGCTCGAAACAAGCCCGCGCGACGACACAACAAAGGCAAACAAAAGACAGCGTGATCAGGAGAGGCTGGGCCGGCCGGCCGGTTCTCACCAGAGTGGCCTGCCTCTGCTGCTCCTCCGTCAGAGTCACCTGACTAACAGGAGGCATGCCCACCACCACAGACTGGAACACAGGACAGAGCAGAGGGGGAGGCGGAGGTGGGAGTGGGGGAGAAGGTGTTAAACAGCGAGGCATGCCGATGTGAAAGGGGGGCTGGGGGAAGAGTTTAGGACAGAGGAGTACCCAAGTGAAGGAAAGCAGTAGTGCAGGCGAGATTTGGGAGAGGGCAGGGGTGGGGGTGAGGGGGTGGAAGATCACAGACCTGCTGCTGCATGTTGCCATGGGCGACGGGCACGGGGACGTTGGCCCGGTTCAGGAAGTTCTGGTTGGGTGGGACTTGGCCGGGCGGCATGGGACCACCGGCGCTGCCCATCTGTAGAGCAGACATAGATGAGGGGAGGAGGGGAGAGATCACTGTATGGACCATCCTTCTGCTATGGATTATTGAACAGCCCTTCAGTCATCCTCCACGCGCATCATCAACATAACATATGCAACACATCGCTGTAGCTCCACACAGAGCGTTGGGAAGGAGAATCACTTGAATACACGAGACCACCAAATAGAAAGCTGTGTATTCGGTCAGCAGTCGGTCAGTAGTTGGTGAGATGTCTGTCACACAGCGGTAAGCAACGGGCATGAAAAAGTGAACTGTAAAAAGCATCTGCATGAATTATACAACGTCAATGATTTATAGAGCGCGTTACGTGACTAATGTGGGCATTTAATATTGAGGTTGTGTGTAAACACGCGTTCCATGTATACTCTTTTATTAAAGTTAATAATGCAAGGGCTACTACCAAGTTGACAACAGTAAACGTGAACATTTTACACGCAGAAGGGTCGTCGTGGGAGATGTCATTTCATTTCCCCGTCGACAACAGATGAGCAAGAGCAACATCTCGTCCCTTTAAATGAATAACCTGAATAACATTTCTATATCGAGGCGTGGAGCGCATTTTTTAGTATTCAGGTTTTGCCTTTTTTTATTTGCTAGCACAGAACAAACTCCCATCTAGTTTGTGAAGAAAAAGACCCCAGGGGTTTGTGCAGGCCTTAACTACGAGTCCAAATTGAAATTTTAATCATGTTAAGATTGCTGTAGCGTCTCCCCATTAGCAATGCTGCGCTGCCTGCACCACGGCAAACAAAAAAACACACGAAGAAGAAGACATCTTCATTATAATTTCATGTCTCCTGCATCCTCCGAATGCCTTCATCCATACACACATGTGCGCGCGCACACACACACAACTTTTCAGCAGCATAAATCGTCGGGGTAACGGCCGTACATAACAAGACACACACACAATTAGCTGGGTGAGTAAACAGAAGCCCAGCACCATTTATGGCAGCACCAGAGTGGTGAGGCCGCCAGAGGCCGCCTCTCTGAGGTGAACCACCGGCCTATCACAGCGCCGCTCTGACTGGCGCATGCCGCACCCACCCCTGGCCCGTCGCCCCGACAACATGCTCAGGTATTCGTGATTTGGTTCGCCGTCTTGGTGGGCGGGGGCCATCTTGGTGCAATGGTCCGAATCATTTGTTTTTTTCTATTTCTATCACGTTTCTGTGTTAGTTTCAGAGCTTGAATATGATACATCCCAAGGCGCATCATTACACCTACACAACGATTCAATCAACCGTGGTGCAATGCAACAATGATTTAGTGTACCATTAAGCAGCATGTGAGGAACCCGCCACTAATTAATTAGCGAATAGTAAACCAATTTGGACTCTTGGCCTTTGTCGCTGCTACGGCGTTGCAGCTAGCTGTGATGTGTAGCGGGGACGGCTAAACTCTCTTCTGGAGTAGTAGGCTTGGGGACTGGAGAGGCTTCGGTTGTAAGTGACCGTGTGTAAAGTAGGCCGACAGTGTTGTGTACTGCAATGGTCGCTGAGCTGGTGGAGGCAGGTCTTGGATGGCAGGTCTTGGATTAGCCCTCGTCCACCCGAGTCTGCCTCAGGGCCCGCTTGCACTCTAAATGCACCCCCCCCCCCCTCTCTCCTCACCCACGACATACATATACACACCCTCCTGTATGTCTAACCGCTTCCTGCTATCCCAAACAAGAACTACTGCTACAGAGTCATTTAGCAGACACTGGTATCCAGAAGGACTTCTTGCAGTGAATGTTAACTTTAGGTTTGTGTCATCAAGGTTAGGGCATCCTGCACAAGGTCGCCTGCAGGTCGACAGTAGACACTGGGGTTCATAGAACCAAGAATCTTTCCTAGGGAAGTGGAACACCCTCAGCACTACGGTAAGAGGGTTCAAATCCATTCACTCAACTTCCAAAATCTTTGTTTTCCTTTGTGCGTATCAGATTATGTCGTTTCTCGTAGTCTTTTACATTTTTGGAACAACCCTCCACACTACACGACAATTGGATCGCGCGCGCGCGCGCGCACACACACACACACACACACACACACACTCACTCACTCACTCACTCACTCACTCACACACTCACACACTCACACACTCACACACTCACACACTCACACACACACACACACACACCTGCCGGTGCTGCTGGACCTGCTTGTGGTTGGTGATGACCTGGCGGATGCCGTTGACGAAGCCACTCTGGTCGTTGGGGATGAGGCCCATGAAGATCCTCTTCTTAGACGAAAACAGCAGCATGAGCACACGCACCTCGCAGGGCGACGTCGTGTGGGGGAAGTGGACGCAGCCCGCCTGGAGGTGGAGGTACAGGTATGGGTCACACGGTAAGAGGAGCACTGGACCAGAGAGGCCCGAGGGTTAAGGCTGAACAATCAATCGAAATGTTATCGAAATCGCAATATGATCAAGTGCAATATAAAAATTGCAGGAGCTGCAATTTTTGAAGGGTAAAATGTGTAAATGTACATTCATTACACAATTATAAATGAAGTACTGTACTGCTGCAGAGATGCCCTGACCTACAGACGCCAACAGATGTCCTATGATAGTTTTTTCAGTGAAAATGAATATTGTGATGCAAAAATGATCGTTCCCACTAATAGTGAATCATGTCACAATTGCAATATCTGTCAAAATAAACACAATATGAGTTGTTTACCATATCGTTCAGATCAACCACAACATCAACCACCACATCACTTCTTGTCTAAAACAAGTAGTTTTGGGGTTTGGTTTTCCTGTTTGTAGATCAGTCTACATTTTACAGAAAGGCACAAACCCTAGAAGGTTTGATCACGACAACCTCGTCTAAGGGGATGTTTCTCATCTTTTGATTTGACTAATTAAAACAGGACTGCTGCGCCCGGAGGGTGACCGATATAGAAACATCTCTGAGACTACATTCTACTAAAGTGGCCATGGTCTTAAAAGTACATTTTTACTCAACATTATGTGCATGTATATTTCATAAAGGTGTCACTAAGTCCTTTTAAAAAAAAAGAACCCAATTTAATGGGTCAAAATTGGGCCTTGATATTCTTTTTCAGATTAAAATGATGAGATGGGCAGACTGTAACGGGGGTCATTCATGTTTCATGTCTGTTAGAAGGACACTATAAATACCCAAACTATTTATAATATGGCCCAACACGTAACTATCAGGGATTACACAGGCCACGCATCACAATTAAAACCCTGCTATGCTAACACTGTCAAGAATCATTAAAACAATTTGAGAATCTCCTTTTGGATAACGCAGCATGGCATGTTTGATGGAGGATTTCTGTTTGCAGGGGATTTGTGATATAAACCTGGCGCCCTCTAGAGTCTTGAGTCCAGTATTGCAATTCACACACACACACTTTTCCATTCTACATCCCATTACACAAGTCTATAACTTTATGAAGTGAAGAGAATGTATTTCTATATTATTCTTAGTGTTGTGGATGTGCTGCTGTGTATTTAAATAAAAAAGTAGAGGAAAAGGCAGATTAAAGTAGATAAAATAGATAACTTACAAAACCAGTGGCCATGATCCGATACAGGCCCTTCAGCGACTCCAAGTCCTTATTGGTGAAGAGGAACTGGACCATTCGAGAGTTCCTGAACAAGTGGCCTAAGGTGGTCTGCAGGAAGACAGGAGGCAGAGAGAGAATCACTCACACACCACTCGTCATAGTTCACTCTGCAGTCAGACGTTGCCACAAGCACAATCACACAACAGTATGGAGGATCTATATTGAGTCGACACCAGCTGGTGGCCCCCTCTATACCCCCTCTCTCTTTGCCTTGTTCCAGTCCCTGAATCGCTGCTCTGTTCTGTGATTCAGGGTCTGGTCTGGTGTCGATTGGATGGTATCTCTCTCTCCAGATCAGTAAAGGTCTCATTGGATTCAACAGCCGAACCAGAAGTCTCCTGCGTCGCCTCCGCGCAGGCCTCCAAACCCTTGGCCCACATCCCATCTCTGAAGACGCTGCTCTTGGCCTCCCAGTGTGATACATAAAAACTGCTCTAGCATTGATGCAATCCTTGGTCATGTTCCAAAAAAATACAAATAAAAGTTAAAAGGCGCTTGCTTGTTCTCCGGGCTTCTCGCCACACCATCACTATGAGAACGAGGAGGAGAAGACGCTGATCCAAGTCTAGACTGCTGGAAGGAACGTCCCACTATTTCCTTAATGGGCCAGAGGCACTATCTGTCTGTCAAGAGTGAGACCGTAGACTCATTTCTCTTGGTGTTTTCTCCTCCCATGACCCTGGGACATCCTAGCGATGTTGCGTCTCTTTTGAAGGCTTTGCTGACTAGCGCTCATGACGTGACGTCAGCTAAAGTGCCAACGGAACACTGATGCTCATTGCAAAAAAAAAGTTGTTTTAGATAGAAGTCTCTTGGAGAATAAAGTATAGATGCATCCAGAAGAATTAAAGGAAAGGCTAAATCTCGAGGACGAGAACTAAAGTTAATTGGACATG
>OMKP01023215.1:0-12904 GCA_900302375.1 Bathygadus melanobranchus
GCCACCCCACACGCAACTGTACTCAACAAACTTACAAATCTTCTTAAAACCACAGGTCCACATTGAAGAATGACCACCGCAGCCCCTACACGGTTACATATCTTCCCGTACACCTAATATATACTCCTGTACATTAATAATATGCCTGCATTAACGGATACACGTTCAAGGCTCCAGCATGACTGTGAAGCATCACACGCCTGACAAACACGAACACACAGACACAAGAGGAAAAGATGCAGGTGATGAAATGGAAAGGTGGCAGGGAGGGGCCTCACGTCACGCCTTTAGTGAACCGCTGGCAGCGGCAGGTCTCTGGAGAAGCCACGGGGAACGAAGGATCCCAACGCAAAGATGACAGAAGGGAAGTGAACGACGACGACAGCAGCCGCTCCCGCGAGGGAGACACACGATGACGAGCGAGGAGCAAGGAGAGACACCAGGAGAGAGCGAAGGAGGACAAGCGGACAGGCACACACACCCACACACCCACTGCAAGAGCACCAAATCCCCCACAAAGCCAGTGGACAGAATGCGTTGGCCATGCTCTGAAGAAACGACTGCCAGCGTGTTGCCCTGCAGACACTGTGCTGAGTCATGCTATTGCTGAAAGCATTGTTCCTTTAGTTGTCTCATTAGTGGTGTTCATGTGGATACTGAGTAAAATCGGGACTGTTCAACAGAAATGACAATTTTATACAATTTAAAAAATAAGAAGGGTAAGAAGCATCTTTGGCCCGTTGAGGATTAGCCTAAAGTCTGGATTTGATGACATTTTATGTGAGACAATGCATGCACGTCACACGCTGCTCTGCATTTAACCGTGGACATCTAACTTACAATATCCGCCTTACAAGATGTTATCCCTGGACCCTGTGCTTGTTGTCTTGCGCTGTAAGAGGAAAATGAATCCTAGAGACCTCTTCTTCTTGGTGGTTATCTGCAACGTGCTATCAGGAACAGGAAGGGACAACGGGCCACAAGCAGCAGGGAGCCAAGAAGGTTATTGTCTCTCCTCCTCACCCAGAAGACAGCTTACTGACAGCTGTATCTGAACCATCCCAGACACACACACACACACACACACACACACACAAAACCAAAAAATAGGCACACAATACAATACAATACACAATACACAACCTCTGTACCAAACCTAATGGGCTAATGCTAACCCCAACATATGGCAAGGAGAGAACAGATTTCTATAAGTAGCACAAGTAATAAGTACAGTTTAATACCAACTACCATCGTGGTGTAATGGGCCCACACCATACAAATTAACTCTCTCACCTCCCCGGGGACCCATCGATCATCCGAAGGGTTAATCTACAGGAAGCACTTTGGCGTGTGGGCTGCCATCTTGTGCTGACAAACAGAGAGCACCCAGAGCCCTATCTCTCTCCCCTGGTCCCCTCAGGCATTTTGGGTGGGCTATTAACATGCCTGATTTTAAATGTGCGTCTCTCTGGCTGGCAGGCATGGCAAAAACACTCTGTCATCTTATCTATCTGTGTCTTTGGCTCTTTATTCATCTCTCTCTTCTCTCCTGTGCCATTTAGCTTTCTTTCTCGCTCGTTTGTCATTCTTGATTACTTTGTTTTTCAAACTTTTTCTCAGACTAACTTTCTGTTGCTGTCTGTCTGCCACACACACACAGATGTGTGCGTGTCTGTGCGTGTGTTTGCGTGTGTGTGTATGCATAGGCATGTGTTCATAGGGGTGGCAGAGTCAGAGAGGAGAGGGGATGTTTTGGATAGAGGCTTATATAGCCGTGGACAGTGTGTTATGTGGAGGGTAGACACCGCAGGCTCAGGCCAACTCTGGAGCTCACCACCTAAAATAGTTACAGAAGACAAATGACCACCACCCAATCATACGCCACAGCCCAGGGCTCTGAACAGGGATGTTTGTGCTTCCCACGATGCCAAACAGCTCGTCAGGCAACTGATCACCTGCCATCACCTTGAGAAAAAGAAAATCCCTCCATGTTGAAGTTTGTGTTCACATTTACATGACAACTAGAAAAAAGTGCTTCTAAAAACACCAAACAGCTGAGTAGCAGAGTAGCTATAGGAATCATTATAGTATATTTTTGATTCGCTTGGTGACATAAATAAAAGTATTCTAGACTTTACTTTGAGTCTGCGTCACTGGCGCCTGGAAACCATCACCTGTGATGCCAGCCGTTCCTTTAAAAAGACCCCATTCCTGCTTCCTAAACTGAGGACACAGCAGGCGACTGTGTGACTCAGCCCTTGCCCACAGACGCACACATGACTCTCCTCCACACACACGCACACGCACACGCACACATACACGCTGCTCTGTCGAGAGAGACGACTGCTGCCTCAATCGATGTCAACACACAACAATCAAGAAAAACTTCAATCTGTGTGATCCGGTGACTAGCACAGCCGGTGAATGGTTTAGGGGTTTGACTCCCAATACTGGGGCCAGCCACGCTAGGACACGTATGCGCCACAAACGGGTTTGGATAAAAGTGTCCACCCGATGTACATTTCCGTTCGTTGAGGTGTCAATGGTATGGTTTCACTGCAGTACCTCAGATAGCATAACGTTTCCACCTCCCTAGGTATAAAAAGAAAATCCACGCTCTCACATTACAACTAACTTGACATATATAAACGCCGCTGTATGTACGACTGGCAATACGAGCCTGTACTGCTAGCGGCAGTGTACTGCAGTCAAATAAATACCTCCCAGAAAGATAGTGTGCACTAGTGCGCTTATCTTGTGAAGCTTGTTCTACTCGTGTGCTCAAGATATCACTTCCTGTAGGATTTTCCACCACCGGACCCAATGCTTCAATGACTCCATTCATAGTTCATAGTGAATCGCAGGCAGATGAGTTTTCGTATTCAGACACAGTCATTTACTTACTGGAAAGAGTGGTTAACACTTCATGTAAAAGATTAACAGTTGCATGATGTCAGTATAAAGAAAAGGCAGGCAGAAGATGTGCCAGCTGAAATGCAGTCAAAGGCACGGTTGGAAAGATAGTTGGAACAGGTGGGGGAGAGCAGGAACTGATCTAGCGGGCGCGTGAAAATAATAGCATTTAGAAAGGGCTGAATTAATATCATGTCGTTTTTCAAACGGGAATGCCTACATGTAGCCAAATGCCTACTTGAGGTCTTATAATAGGCCGTTTTGCGGTATGTGTGCTGTGTCTGATATGGGCAACACGCCCCGCGTGAGACTAATGTCTTAAATAGTATGTCATGACAGTGACGGACAACTCCGGAAGTACTAGTACGCAGGCAGTGATTAGTACTAGTACGCGGCGACTAGTAAATCCAAGCGATCGCTGACATTGACACATTGTGGATCATTAAATGTTTTATTTTGTTTTCATACGCGGCCGTCTGTTAATCAATTTGCCAAATGATGTGGAGCGTTTGGCAAGGGCCCCAGGTTTATGATTTCAGCTCAGACGGTCCAAAAGGGGCTTAGTGTCCGACCGAGTGGGTTTCACTGCTCAGGCAGCGTCTCCTGAGAATCCACAGACCGGACAGTTTCTGTTGACACCCTGCTTGGAGCATTTAGCCCTAATCCCTTGGTGAATCCACAGACTTTATAAAATTGGGCAACTCCATTCCGAAAGATATGCTGGATTCCTTCTAAGTAGTGGAACACGGGATGGCTTCATTTGTCATCGTAGGAACGGTGTTGGCACAAATGTCTGGAAAAGGTTTAGATGAACCGCAAATTAAATATTATACCCGTGGAGTAAAATACAGGGTAGCAACGATATAGTCTACACACATACAATATAATCATTTAATCTATTAAACATGAAATAGATAAAGAGTCAAACAAGACAGTAAGCAAGTTTTGACAAAGGTGTATTAAAGATTTATGTAACCACAAGCTGCCCACATGGCCCCAACTGCCCACATAATGGATGGCATGAGCGAAAGGTGACCCATTTTGAACTGTCAACGAATCAACAAAATGTCTGCGGCTATTGGCAGGGGCTGTGTCACATGACCAGGAACCCAACATTCTGATGGGGTGCCGCATTGGATGTCACACATTGCCCTGAATTAACATCAGTGCAGGTTGCGGCTAAAATTATGATTGTTGAGTTGCAAAATGGTACATTAATGCCAAACTCCGACCAGACCAGGAATCACGACCCTGCCACTGAAAACCCACCTCCTGCCAGACAAAACAGGGGACTGTGGGGGGTTAGGAGGAGGGGGGTTTAGGGGTGGAGGGGTTGTTGGCACGGCTGATCATTTCTAAACCGGCCAACTGCTGCCCAGTGGGGGGGCATGCAGAAGGGAATGTACCTCGCTGTGAGAGGTGAATCGATCACCTGATGACGCCTCGCTGGGTTGTGAAGGTGTAGGGTGGAAGGCGGGGGAGAGGGGTTGCATGAACGTGTGAAAAACACAAGCGGAGACGACTTCATAGTGTGTCCAACTGTATCTCAACACTCTGAGTGTCAGTTATGGGAGACTGCAGATAGTCGTAGCAAGCGTATACTGTACATGAGAACGGAGAGCATGGCCAGTCATAATAAGCACACCGAAGGGCTGTCTGGTGCTACAGGTGTTAATCTCACTACATGGAGGGGTACCACTAGTGAGCCAACAGAGGTAGTGCATCGTGACACATTTAATTAGTGATGTCACTAATAAGAAATACACAGCAGCATTTCACCAACCTTATCCTTTAGCAGGTTAGCAAGATAATGTGTTAATAATGGGTTTTTCTTCATGCCCCAAGTACATAGGCCTACATATCCAGAGTACACACATTAATATTCAAGGCTGAAGACAGGCCATCGGAGCTCTGGGGCATTGCTGGATGATAGTGATAGTGAGAGGCATTTCAGCATGGGGCTCACAGGTTTCATTAGGTTTCAATTAAGGCTGCGATCTATTAAGTTACACAAAATCAAGACTTTCTTTTCCATTTTATTTAATTCATCAATCATTTGGTTGGAGTTAAGCTCCATGCGTGATTAAGATCGAATGATTGTATGAGAAAATGTCCCAGTGCAAACTTATTTCCGCCCTTTAAGGACATTAGCTTTCCTTTCAACAAATGGCTTATTTAAATGTAGTTAATCTAGCCACAGATTGAACCTGTGTATGCCAAAGTGGTTTTCATGCACCCTCTGCATGTGTGAGTGGGATTGCCTCGCTGTCGTATGGGCCTACATCTTTTGGTCAGGCTGCGTTCAGAGCTGCAGCCCTGTCTGAAGAACCTCACAGTGAACCGACATTATATCCAAGGTCAGTCTATCCACTAAAACTCAACTGTCAACTATCCCAACATACCTATAGCCAGGGTGATTATTTATCTGAGTTGCGCTCTGCAGCATACTGCTGAAAAAGTTGTGACCTGTGTTCTCTCGGCTTCAAGGGGTCAATGTTTAATCATATCCACTCATATCATATCCGATGCATATTGTTCACCCACAACAACAGAAAGCATGTGACAACAGATTGAGATATTCAAGAAGAAGAACTCACACACAACATAAAGCGACATGTACACCTGGGATTTCCAGTGATGACAAAGCTACATCAATAATAAAACAAGGACGAATACCATTATGGTATTCTACACAGAGGGTTTAGAAGCCCCTTGAGATCAACCCCATCTGGTTGGGATAAACAGGAAATGCTTTGGCAATAGTGGAATCTCAGTGATCCATGTTATGGCTTGTAAAATCCCCCAAACCATCAAAATAGGAAGGAAATATCCAGGGACAGGGAAGGCTCATCCAAGGTTAGGGTTGGAGTTAGGTTTAGGTTTAGGTTTGGGGTTAGGGTTAGGGTTCGGGTTAACAAAAGTAGCAACAAATGGAGAGGGCAGAAGGTGCAGCCGATATAAAGCCATAGAACTGAGGAGAGGTGAAGGGGGAACTAGTTTTGCATGAAAAAGGCAGAGGAAAGCAAACCACGGAAAAGGCTGGGAGTTGAACCGTTTATTACACCTTTTGGTGACACGAGTTTCTTTTGAAGTTATTCTTGTGTATGCGTGAAAAAGGACAGCATGATTGCCAGCAGGTGTGGGCTGTTTCAACAGCACAACGTGTTGTTCACCAGAGACTAATGAATAACTTAGTCATCCTCATATAAATGGCTCCTCTGATATAATCAATTAGTGAACTAGATTTAGAAGCAGAGCTGGCACGGTGCTGGCAGGCGTCTAGGTGCACCAGTCCCATTAAGTGTTGAGTGCTTAGCTGATTAGGAACGATTATGGGCCTATTATGATGTATTATAGGTGAGTTATATTTACGTCGAACCCAAACACTCAACACACCCTCTCATCAGCCATGTTTAGGGTCTCTGAGGGAGAGGTGGAAACCCAGACAGTAACCTCGCCTGCAGTCTGTCTCACTGGCTTCTCTCTGTGTCTTGTCGTGTCTACATTAAAGGGGGCCGCATTAGCAGCGAGATTATCACCACATAATAGCATTCATTTGCTAGGCTTTAAGTAATAGCTGGGGCAAGATGTCACAGGTCCATATTTTCACTCTCTTTAAAGTCCACAGGAAAAAAAAACACACACGCACGCACACACACACACACACGTTTCCATGTGCTAGATCATTGATGGTATAGTGGAGTGGAGAGGAGCAGAGAAAGGCAAAAGCCATCAAAAAAGAAAAATGTCCGACAAACATGATAGGGAGAAAGGTATGCAATTTTGATTGTTAACTTTGCATTTGTCATGCTAGCATCATGTAATCATGCTAGCTAGCTAACGCAAGATAGCCAACGCTGAGGGGGATGTGATGCTAGCTAACAACATAAACGTTATTGCCATTCAGTCAAAAGTGTTAAAACTAGGCTATTTGGTGTTTTAGCCAGTGTGTGTGTGTTATAACGTTAACATTAGCTCAGCTGCGTAACGTTAGCGTTGCCTCACACTAACCCTGTCAAAAGGTGCATGCGTGTTTGTTTATTCTGGGTTGGAATGAAGGCCGGCTGTCCAAATTAGGAAGAGGAACATGTTCATGAGCACACATGTACTTGCTGGTGAATTTATAATTCATATTATAATATTTACAAAAAAACTGCACGATACTTAAAGAAAATAAAACCCCGTAAGAACACATAAGATCAAAAGGAATGGATAAAGAAAATCTATAGTTTTTCAAAAATATATTGAAGGCATGAAGCTTTATTTTCACAAGCAGCGTGTTTGCGCGCGCGTGTTCCTGTCCACGACCACGTGTGCAGGCGTGTTTGTGTGTGCGTGCGGCGGCCGCTCTTGTGGTGTAGCAGGGATGAAAGCGGGATGCCTTTGGGGTGAGCACACAGGGTGCACACCCAGCCGCGGGCGCTCAGCTGTCAGAGCGAGCCTATAGCGACGCGAGCCTATAGCGGAGCGCTGCGCTGCGGTAGATTGGACCGCGACAGGGCTTATCAACCACCGAGACAGCGCCCTACCATTCACCAGTAAAAACCTGGGGGCAGCTAGCAACATACATTCAGTACATTCTTTGGACCGGGAGCCGAGGGCGGTGCATTGGGAGCCCTGATAGAGTGTGTAGCCTCGCGCTAACGGCTGCCCAGGGGGCTGTGTTGAGAAGCTGTTATGAAGTGGCAGAGTGTTAGCTTAGCTTAGCAACCTGTAGGAGGCCAGCCTGTGTGGCGGTTGATCAGAAACAATACTATATATCGAGGCCCAGTAACGTACATCTCAATGCCATGGATACATGTAAAAAAATGAATTGTAATTTAATAGTAAAGTGTAATTTATTTCAACAGTTAGCTAAGTCACCCATGAAACACAAATGTATAATAAGGACACACGCACTGTATTCACACAGCCTAGATTAGAACAACGCTACATGTTATTATTCATAGGCATTTACAAGTGATGCTGTTGAATTTATATAGCACAACTACCATGCGAAACGGTCAAAAAATATCCTTTGTCCTGTGTCCAATTTATGCATTTTAACTGCCAATAAAACCCTGTATTTCTTTTAATATGGTGTTCACAGCTGGTGTCCTACATATTCCTCAAGGCACAGCACTTCATTAGTTATGACCAGCACCTTTAATTTTAGCTTGTGTTTATGTCAAGACCTTTTCCCCCATGCCAGTGCACGTATTTAAGCATTAAGAAATCGGAGGCAGTGTTGAAGAGTTAATCCAACAGAACTTAGTTCATTGTTACAGGATTCAACTCTGCCACCGCCACAATCTTAAATTTAGAAGACAAGCCTCAGAATAAAACGAGCCTCTCTCATTTTGCATTTACTTTCAGCAAGTAGGCCTAAAGGAGGACGGAGAATCTAATGTCAGTGATTGCCTGGCGTGAAGATTCGACAGCATCTAACACTAGCGAAGCTATATTACAAACTCTCAACTCAAAATGGCAACCTATTCGAGGACGTCATTTAGCATCATTTAAAAAGAGAACACATCCACAGAGCTTTTAGAAAGGTGTGGAATACAAGTGTCGCTTTTCCCCGGATGATTGTGAATGAATCATTAAACAAAATGTTCAAAATGAGTGTGTAAGATGTCTGACTTGCTTGGTTCCTGCTCCTAACAAGGTTTGTGAGCCACTGGCATAATGACGTTGGTATCGTGTGGTGTCTCTGTGTCATCAGCGATCAAGAGTATCAATCACACTCTCCTTAACAGTTTTGTCATCGGCATACATTCATATCTGGCAGGAAATAAACACTGAATGTGTCTGGCGAATGTGTCAATCTGTGAATGTCTGCTGAAAATGTGTTAAGTGTTTGTAATCGCATACTTTAGACCTCTTAATGTGCGCGATTCATCTTCACCTCACTGTGGACCAAACCCAGAATGTATTTCTCTGTGGTGGTTCCATCCATCAAAGTACATTCGGATGCACAAAAGCACATGGTGTGAAATATGTGCAGCTATATGTTGAGGCATTCAATTGGAAGTGACACGGGCGGCTGTGGCAGGAGAAATAAGGATAGCTAGCCTCTAGAGGCCCTGCTGTGTGCCATTCCACCGGTCAGCCATTTAACATTAAGGCTAGCCGCATGTGCTGCTACATGTCAACAGGCATTGAGCATAGCACACAGGCAGGCTCCAAGCCATAGGGGTTGTAGTATGTGTGAATGTGTACAGTATGTGACAATAATGTACACATTTCTCACTCACGGGGGAGAGATGAGAGCTGGCCATTATAAAGCAGGAATGTACTGGATAGTGCTATCAGTCGCGAGCGGATAAGTCGCTGGATAAGGTGGCCAGGAGGTGGTTACTCCATCTTGCTAATCTCACAGGCTTGCTCCTAATAGAATTGCTGGAAAGTTAGACAGTACTGAGTTGCTTCCCAGATGGTGAGAGCGTTAACATTGCCATTTGGAAACACAGAAGCGTAGGTTTTCAAAAAAAACGTAGCTGTGTGTAACAAACAACAACATGTGGAGTCGTGGAATTTGTTTTTATTGGCGTCATTCAAATAAACAACAAGGCCTTCTAAGTGGCCGTAAAGCTTAGAGGCTAGTAATCATTTCACAGCTAGCATTAACCCAACACTTTGTGTAAGGTGTGAAGATCTGCAGACAGCAAGATAGATGGATAGACAGACGAGACCGCAAGGTACAGTATAGACAGACCAGAGCAATTCCCTTGTAAAAACCAGTAGAAGGAGACAGGAACAGAGAAACTATCATTCCTTTGATGTTTTTCACACACTAGTGGGACAAACTTTGAAATAATGTGCTTAATATTGGTAGAATGGTCAGGGATTAACAGGAATTAGCAGATGTTGAGAATAAAATATGGATGTTGCCTAATACAATATAGTTAGTTGTAAGCTGAAGTAGGAGCCTCTTATAATAATAGATTATTATAATAGATTATTCTATAGCCTATGTCACTTTCTACTTTGTCATTAACCTATAGAGGAAACTTTCTGCAATTCAAGCAGGTTACAACGGCTGTTAAATACCATACAACCTGTTTATACAAACTACACGCAACTAAGGCTTACTAAATTGTCAGCTGTGGTAAAATGGCCAGATGCAGGGCTGTTTTTCACGTCAGCGAAGAGAAAGTTTGAAATGTTTAAAAGCACAACTTGCGTCCTGTAACAGGTGCTGAGACACCAGTCAGGAGTCTATCAGACCTCTGACTGCAGACGACAGAACCCTAACTCCTGTTGCTTTCAACGTGTCAAAAACTTGTGTTCTCACACGATTGGTTTCCGTAAAGTAAACAAGTGAAAATCAAAGCAGCTGCTACAGAGCAAATTATTTGTTGGTTGTTAGGTTACGCTGGTGAAGATAATAATGAATTGCATGTTTATTAACATTACGTTTACTAACGACGTTTCTCAAACAATTCATTTGTTAGGAAGGAATAAAAAATGAATGCCTTAGGGTACTATTTAATATGAAACATAGCATACATACTGTGTACCTACTGTCCACGATATGAGAAGGCCTGCGTGTTATGTATCAGTAGTCTACTGGAAATGGCAGGATTAGACTTGCACCGCTAGAAAACTATAATGGAATGAATCGATTTTAAAAACAGAAGTAGTCAGCAGAAAACAAACACAGTGTTTTTAAAAAAAACACTGAAAAGGTGTTGAAAAGTTGTGAATCAACAGCATGGTTCACCAAACTAGCTTAAAACAGTTAGCTTCAAAAACACGGTCACTTCAAGGAAGACATAAATTGAGGAAGACTTAAACATTGACGAAGACATAAACATTGATTGACGTCCGCTGAAGCAACAAAACACATAAATTGTGGACGTTCTAAAATAGAAGCAGCACTCTGCGGAGCCATAAATGGGCCCTCTAACCTTTCACTTTCCAGCACACCAAGCAACAAACATGGCGCCATACGAGCACGGTCGCTAACGGGCCAACAAAAAACTCACAAATTGACTCTGTTCCTTTTCACTTTCGTCTATTTTGACAAAAAGGCAAATATTAAAACTGTTGCTGGGTATCACCAAATAAAACAGCGCCATTTGGTGATAGTCTCACTGCTAACGGTTAAGACAATTCTTATTTCTGGCCGCATGGCCGCTAGTCGAGGTGGAGTTTTATGTGCTAACGACGGGTTTCCACTAAAACGTAGAGGGCTACCACAGTCAAATGACAGTAAACTGGTATTGTAAGTTCACAGTAGTCTACAGCGTATATTGTATATTTGTATATTTGTACTACTTCATGCGATTAAGGTGAAATTGTGATTCGTGGAATACTATCATAATCTTGATTCGTGGAATACTATCATAATCTTGGTCTATGATTTGAGGTATTAAATATATCCTGTATTACTGTTAAATTGTGATACATACTATTGTAATCTTGGTGCTAAATATTAGGTCCGCTTAACTCTAAAATCTCATATCAGAGTCATGTCATGTCAACAGTCTCTGTGAAGACTCATAATTAAAATGAAATGAAAATCATAATTATTGCCCAAGTAACTATTTGCCAAGGTATGCCAGTCAAACAAAACTTTGATATTTTGAAAACATTGAGGTAATGTAGCTTTCTGAAATGTTGACATATTGTTAAAACATTTAAATAAAATGGATTATTTGGGAATCCAGTAAAAACCATTCAATGTAATTTGGTCGAGTACCTATTCATATTAATATTAATATACTTGAAGACGAAATGTATGATGTGACAAAGACTTTAAAAGCTGACAGACCTGTTCTTCTCTATTATATTTTAGGTTCAATTAGATCATTGAATCATTCTTTTGTTTCTTATTGTATTTTTTGTTATCGTTAACCTCTGAAATTAAGATCAAAACAGCCCTGTGCTGATGTGTGTGGGGTTGCCTCAGATAAACTACAAACAAACCATATTAAAATATACTATGAAAATAAAATGTTCTATTCTACGAAGGAATTACATCACAGTAGTTTTTCGTGTCTCGCCCAATTTAATATGATGATGTAGACTTTTAAATGTATTTAGATATATCAACATTTAACACACATACTCAAATAACTTCTGTCATGTAAACATGCATTTGAACTAAACATTCTAAACCAAAATATGCAACATACACTTCTCCCGTACCTGATTTCCTCTGATTTGCTGTTTTTCTCATGCAGTGCAAACTGCTCAACGCAGACCATACAGTGGCACAGTGCTTTATGGGAAATATAGACATTTGGAACTGCATTTTGGAATTGCCCTGCAGATGGGAGCTTGAATGCAGAATCATTCTTGGACCATATTCCCACCATCTATCCATCTACCATCCGTCTTGCTCCATCTATCCTCCAAGAGGTCCCAAGTAACTTCCTCTCAGTGAATAACATTCCAACTTCTCCAGCAAACCGCATCCCTCAAAAAACACACTCAATACGCCATTCCCAGCTGTGTTGTATTTCGGCAATCCCACTCGAACTAATGAATTATTCCACCAGCTTCTGTTTTCCAATGCACCGTGACGGCTGTGTGGAATACCGACATTCGGGGTTTCATACTCACCTCTGCAGGGTTTCGCCGGAAGAGTTCGCCACTGCGTATCCACCACCTCCACTGCCGAATCCTTTTCCCAGCATTTTTGCTTGGCTGTCCTTAAGAGTCTCAACGTGTCTCTGGATGTCTCCCCTCCAATCCCAGGCCTGATGCATGGCAGAACAAACCACCCAGTACCACCTGGGGTTCTCACACCACTACACCCCCAGACCACCACCACCAACCACAACAACTAACTAAACAATCACCTCACCTCACCTCCCTCTTCAATTCCCAATACAAAAGCAATGGATCCGGATGAGGCAACCTTGGCTCTCTCTCTCTGTGTTAACCTTGTGTGTGTCTCTGTCTCACTCTCTTCCTTCCCTCCTGCTGTGGCTGTGAACAGTCGTCAGGATAGCCAGCCAGCTGGAGTAGAGGAGCCCTCTGCTGGGACTCTCTCTATGCC
>OMKP01023218.1:0-23590 GCA_900302375.1 Bathygadus melanobranchus
GCAGGTCTCTCCTGCCGTCCACTCCATTGCACTGGGTTCCCGCGAAGCCGTCCTGTGAGCAGAAGGTGGCCGATATGTCTTCTGGGATGGTTTGCTGAGGGAACACCTGGCACGTAGCGATCAGGGAGGTCTTGAAGAAGGGCTGGTTGTTGGGAGCCGACCTCGAGAGGCCTCTCTTCTGTGGATGTCCATCACGTGACGGACATCCACAGCCTCCTCTTCCACCATAGTCGGGATGTGAGACGCCCACGCCAGCCCGTTGCTTTTCAGCAGCGTTTGGATCGCTCCCATCGCCGCCGGCAACACTGCCACCGCTACAGACATGGCTGCAGAACGGAAACCATGCACGCTCATCCAGCTGAGGTAAGGTCCTGCTGCGGATCTTCAGTGGCTGTAACCTGGAGGGCGTCGCCCCGGCGGGGGGTCTGCCCTGAGTCACGGACGAGGGACTCTGGAGGCGGTGGGGCACAGGCGAGGCCCGGGAGAGGTGGTAGTGAAGGATGTCGGGGTCTCTCCCGGCGGCTGGGGGCAGGTCAGCGCCGGGATGGCAGCGATCGTGACCCCCACCCTGGAAGAGCTCGCCGGTGGAGTCCAGGCGCTGGGTGGCGTTAGTGGGCTTGACTAGAATCAGCCTCATAGCTCACCGCCGTGAGCTGTTGGAGGACATTGTTCTAGCACACAAATAAACATGGATTACAGCCCACTGAATCTTGAATGACTGAATTCAATACTTTATGTACATGCAAGAATAAAGTTAATTTATTATATACCAAAACCAGGACTTTGTATGCCTTGTGTTATATCCCGCTCCTATGTCACGGTAAACAAGGCCACCATGGCGTAACGTCTGACAACACTGTCACTGTGAAAGGCCGATTCTCTAACATTTTAACTTTCCCAGCATTGCAACAAGTAACCGATGAATACTTAGCAAACTTAATAATAATAAAATAATATGTACAGAACCACAAACCAGAGCCACAGCTGTGTAATAAGCCTGCTAATTCCTCCATAATCTATGGGATATCGTGTTATGTTAAGGCTCTGGGTTCAGCTGTTTGTGAACAGCACAGGGCTCTGACAGCCACAGATGCTGGTCTTCCTCTCAGTATGGAAAGCAGGAAGGCTCAGCAACACACCAGACGCTCATTCTGGAGAGGAAAAACTCCAAAATGGAGTCTCATTGCCAACATTTTGTTGTTAGTAAAAAATGTTTTTTTAAATAAAATAAAATATGTATCTAAATAAATGTTCACTGGAAATATATTATTGTTTAAAGCACGTTATATTGTTTTCCTCATTGTTAAGGTCACTACTACTTCAGAAAGCATAAAAAAAAATTTGAAATGTAATTTACTTTAATTTAATACATTTAAATCTAGTAATTTCCCATCTGGGATTCATAAAATACATTTGATCTCATTTCATACACTCAAATAACAATCCTGATGCAAAAATGAATAACATTAGCAGATACATTACACAATTTCCTTGTCTTCCCTTCATTCTGAACAAACGCATGGCACACAAAGCAACAAACAGTTCCTGATAATGACCTGGGTTCTCCTTACCTTTTCGCGGGGTACCAAGCTCTGCAGGGGCCCGGGGGTGGATGCAGTCGTTATGGCAGGTAGGAGAAGCGTGTTAAGATAGTCTGTTATGTGGCCCCTTATTGGCCCCTCCTAGCAGCTCCCCACACTTGACACAGGAGCAGTGCAGACCTTTTCCTTTGAAAGTAATGATTAGAGATTCACTGTGAGGGAAGGAAGGGGCGAGAGCAGAGGACTTGTGAAAGGCCGTCATGCAAATGGGGTGGGAGGATATGAGAGAGAAAGAGAGAGAGAGAGAGAGACACACATCACAACAGCTTAACAACAACCACCACCAAGATGTAATGTCACATGTGTGTGAGCTTAAAGAGATGTAAAAACAAAACAAAAAAAGAGAGGAAGTGAATCCCCTTGGTATGATTGCTTTGGGGTGGTGGGTGGGGGGGGGCAGGTCCTTTTCAAAGCAGTGTCGTAAATAAATGGGGGAACTTCTCATTCGTCGTGTGGCCTTCACAGAAGCCTCTTATCTGCTCTGCCACAAGGAGGCGGCTGGACAAAGGTGTCTCGTTTGTGTCGGGCGGCGATGGCTTCAATGGATTTGACGAATGTGAGGGTCTTCAAAGGGGTCTGCCGGCCGCGGGCCCCGTCAGACATCTAGCCAGATTTATTTGATTCACTACATGGTAGTTGTATTATTTAAACATCATATGTATGTAAATACAACAATGACAATTGGGATTCTTTTGGTTGGCTGGTTTAACGGTGTCTCTCTCTGACGACAACAGCTTTTAAGTATTTTGGTTTTGTGTGTGTATAAAAGGTGAGTGTGGAGACGTCGCACATCAAAGAGGTTAAAAGAGACGTTTGATAGGCATTGACGAAACGCGGGGGGTTAAATGTAAACCATTGAACAGTCGGTGTTTTAGATGTTTGGTTGTGGGGGTGGTCACGCTCAGAGGGGCCATCGTGGATCAAACAGAACCCGGTGCACACCTACATCAATAAACAATAATATATACAATAGACATGGATAGATATGTATTATGATGACTCTAGGAGACTCTACAGACGAGACTTTCCCTGATACCAGGTCATTTGTAGCTTGGTACCACAACAATATGCCACACTAATATCGCATAACATAATCTGTTTATAAGTATCACTAAAAGGCTGTTGATGTGCACCAGATACTCAACTGCATAATTTTATTATATCAATAGTTTGGTTTCACATAAAGACGGCCAACTCCTTTCATACTACTATATTTACGTAAAGCATTACTTACAAAATGAGGACATTTTCTTTACAAAAATGCCTTTTTTTTAATAAAGAAAACTTTTATGGGCTTTTTGGTGGGCAAACCCTTGTTTCTTTCACTTCAACAGCTCCAGCTCAAATAAATAATGATTTGTAGTGAATGAGCTGTATTTTATACAGTATGTGTCTATCTGTTTAACTTTCTCTATCCATGCTCCTATGTGACACCTGCACCAGCAGCTCCCACAGACTGCAGCCTCAGCAGACTGAACAGGCAGGCCAGTGAATCTTGCTGTGCAGTGAAAAGCCTTTGTGATCCACCGTGACACCAAACTAATTATTACCAGGCTCACTCACAGCCCACTGTTACATGGGCAACCATCTCCATATATGCATTGTGGATGGCTGTTAAAATACCATTTATTTGGCGACTTTTTAGAGGTTGTTTCAATGATTTGTTACAGCTGCATGTTGTTGTGGCGATCAAAGTCTAACTGTTTATCCATATTAGAAACTACATGGGCCTGGAACAAGAGTGGTGTTTTGGCCATAAAGTGTGCATCGTTGGATAACATTACTGATCAGTTATACAATTTGTAAATCCACGTAATAATACACATCCAAATGTACATGGGTATATATAGTATATATATATATTATCCTTTTTTCACTCTTCACACTTTTAGGCATTATAAAGGCAAATGCTGCCCTTGGTGACTGCTTTAGTGGTCGGGTTTCTCTTCATTGTTATTTTATGTTTGACTATGAGTGACTATACTGTGAAACCATTCTTTAATTTTCTTTTAATCATAGTCTCTTAGTGAAAATTGCTATATAAATATTATTTGGTTATGTTTAGGCAACATTTGCATTCATGGGCTTGGTGAAAATAGTGATTTTAAGCCAACTTGTAATTGAAAATGACCATTTTCCTCAAGAGAACCAAGAACATTCTGGAAAAGCGTTGCTGTGAATCAATGCCTGACTTTATTCACATTGTTGTTGTTGTCGTCCAGCTCTGCTCAGACGTGGCCGACGACATTTGCGCATTCAAAAGCAAATAAAAATGTGTGTGTTAAATGATAATATCATGGAATAGCACCCTTCAATAAATTACTTTCATCTCAAAACACCTCAACTTCCGTTGAGCCCAACATACTGAAACTCATAAGATGCAGAGTCCTCATCAGGAAGAGGGGTGCGTGAACTGAAATGTCATCAAAGGCCATGATGAGTAGAAAAAACGAAGCCGATGTTAGCTAGCTCGCTAAAACTGTGTGGAATTAAAATCATTCTTTTTGAGTCCTTGGGCATTGGAGTGAATCTGTTTAAGTGTGCGGCAGCGGTAAGGGATTTCAGCGACTCTCGTCATTAACCTGAAGTAACATTCTTTTCAGTTGTGTGTGTTTTCCAAAATAGTGAGAGTTTTGGCTTCGTAGGGCTTGAACGAGGTTAGAGTGAGCGCAACGTAAGTGCCGAGAGGCATTCACTTGGAGTTGGCCGCCAAGCGCTGGTTCATGGGGTTCTCCGGCGACTTGGTCCACTCCTTCTTCAACATATGCTTGAGCTGCGACAATCTCATGTTGGGGTTTTCCATTTTGAGGCGAGGCATTTGGGCTTCCTCGTACGCGGCATAGGCCGCTTTCATCCTCCGCTCCGGGTGGCGGTCCACTTCCTCTGGTCCCGTACTGCCGGGGAGGACAGGTAGAGGAGGACAGGTAATAGAGAACGGGGAGAGGGGAACAGAGGAGGAGCCATTGGAAATAAAACCAAGGATTTGTATTCACCAAGAAGCATCACAGGCTGTAGTATGAACCACAATACATAAACAATGCTAGATTCTGTGTTCTCTCTTTCTGTTTTAACATAACAATACGGGCGGCAGTAGCTCAGGAGGTAGTGCGGTTGTCTGGCAACCGGAAGGTTGCTGGTTCGATCCCCGGCTCCCCCTAGCGTGTCAAAGTGTCAAGGTGTCCCTGAGCAAGACACCTAATGTATGTGAGGTAACGTAAAGCGCTTTGGATAAAAGCACTATATAAATGCAATCCATCCATCCATCCATACACATATTTGACATGACGACATTTTCTTTCGTCAGTCAACATTTGTTTCATGTATTTTTTTTAAATAAACTAAATCAACTAGGATAGTCCCAGTAGATTCCTCCTGGGTGTCAGGGTGCATCCCTATATGAACAGAACCCAAAACATACCATTACAACAACAAACCAATAACCTATGACCTATGAGCACACACCTGAGCAAGGCGATAGCATCTTCTATCGTCCGGGCCTCCATAACCCCCTCCTCTGGAACGATCCTGTTCACGTTCTCCTCCAGCGGAGTGTCAAGGTGGCTCATTTCTGTGAGGAAAATTGGTTCAATAATAACGATGAATAACATAATAATGATAATATATAGTATCTGAGAATATGCTTTGATCCAGGGCAATTCACAGTGAATTCATAAAGGTGACATTAAAGCGCTGGTAGGTGTTAGGCATCTTCCACAAGGATGTCTACAGGCAGACTGTGGACAGTGGGGATCGAAGCCAGTACCTTTTAGCTGGGAGTCAAACACCTGAACCCACTGCAGTATCCTTCCATATGTATTAATTCATACGTAGAAAGCACAGAAAATTATGTAGAATTCAAATGTTTTGACATGCACCATGATATATGCATTCACACACACGCACACACACGTGCACACGCACGCAATCAGCTTGTTGGGCGTCTTGCACAATGTTGACACCAGACAGAGCAGAGAATATAGCAACATTATGAACTCAATACCTGCTCCTACAGCACCTCCAGTAACTGTGTAACCCAGTGGTTCTCAACCGTTCTTGGCCTATGACAACATTTTTACATTCTGAAAATACTTGGGACCCCAACTTGGGACTGGCCCCCCATCTGCTTCCCCACACACCGTTTGAATCCGATCAACATCTGGCAGTAATATCAATGTCGCCCAAGTTATTAATAGGGCTGTACCGGACTACCCGAAATACAACATTTCCCAGCTTTACACACCATTACGGTAACCGGCTTACAGAAGCTAGCTGAAGTGACAGGCGCGATAGATAGGCTAAATTATTTTAGGGTACAGCCTATTTAGTAGCAGAAGCTTGGGGCTACAACTCCTATTAAAAATCCTTTAAATGAATAACAGTAACAGCACGTACTACTTAAAATAGCAAGCAGCACCAAATGATGGGCTAGCTCTAAGCACTGTTCAGACAGGCTGAGGTCTACCTTTGGGTTTAAGCTGCTGACCCTGCTGTTGCTCCTCGGCCTGCAGGGTCTCCGCAATCTGCGCGCGGGTCACCTTGCCCATGGCTGCTGCTGCCGCCGCCGCCGCCGCCTCCTTGGTGGCCCGGCCCTTCAGTGTGGAACTCTCCTCGTCCAAGAGGCGCTGGTTCTCCTTCTTCCGATCCAAGGCCGCCAACCTCCTCTTCTCCTTGCCATCCTGGGAATGCAGGGGCCAGGGAATGGGGGCAACACATTGAACCATAGTTAGCTGAAGCTGTCTGACGTGTTCGGACATAGCGATGGCTTAATGCCTCCCCCCACCCACAACGACTATGGACACCTGTGGTCATTTACTGTGTCCACGGTGCAAAATTTACTTTTACAATTGTGTCTTTTTAGGGGAAAACTCTACCAGCCAAGCAATTGTTTTAATATGTAACCTTGAATTCTTTTACCTGCCAAATGGTCAACTCTATATCTGCCATTGGATGTTGGCAGGTGTTCACTTTAGACCCTGCCTGTGTATGGCTCAATGTTTGAAACCAATAAAACCAAAAGTGAAATGTATACAATAGAAATGTTACCAACGTTTCAACAAAATGTAGTTGCCTCAAACCTTCTTATTCCTCAAAGAATTGGCCCGTGCTCCTGTCTCCATATATGTGGCTTAGATTATTAAAAAAGGAGTGAAATATTAACGGCACCCAAACAGTCGCCACATAGCCTAGAATTAGGACGTAAATGCGCTTATAAAGGGGTGCCTTACCTTCCGTTGTTCCTTTTTCAGGACATGTTTGTCACTTTCCGTCCACAAAGCGTCCTCTTGTTCCTGCTTCTTGCGGGCGTCTGCCAGGGCTTTGGCCTCAGCCTTTTGAGCTTTGGCTGTGACAGCCTTGGAGTTCTCACCCTGGAACTTCTTAGGCATCCCTCGTTCACCTAATGACAAATACGATGGACAGTTGTTTTCTGACTGAACTTTGACATCTGCATCTGCTGCATTTTGTTTGTGTTCTGCCATCTTAAGCAGATACAGATTGCAGAACACTTGCAGTTTTTGTGGACACCAATACGGATCAAGTCACATATTTAGAATCTTCTTGAACAATCAGAACATTAATTCAAAGTCCGACAGGAACTATTGACATGAACTGGTTGTGAATAGGTGGTAAGCTCTAAGACAGGTGGTGGGCTTGTACATCAAGATGCATCAAGGGATTTCCTCTTGGCAATACTCCACCATATTGAGTCAAGAGTTGTAGTACCGCAAAATGCTAAATTAGTGTTAATATACCATAACCTAGACTAACGAACAGAGATGGGCAGAAATACATTTAGATGTATCTAGACACAAAATACAAACACATGCCTATACAACTACCAAAATAAAGTACAAATTACTAGTGTGAACAAATGTATTTTATTAAAAAGCATGTAGTCTGTATTTCTAAATCCAAAAATAGATAAGGTAACATGCCATCAATGGTCCTTATCTGTCATTGGGGGAATCAAACAAGTAAAAAACCAAAAAGCAAGAACACTATCCATGAAACGTCTTGACCTTTTCATTGTTCAATGTACATTTACTTAAATTAACATTACTATTAATTCAGTAATTCCCTTGCCATTGAGCACAGCTACTTTTATCAATGGCAGTTGGGCTTTGTAACTGAATCAAGCAAGCCCACAAGAAGTGTATACCATGAACAAAGCTATGGTCTATTATCCACAACACATTTCATATTTCCCTTTTCCATATTTCAATTAACATGTCACTACTAGCTTTTCAACAGTGAGTCGATTTTTGGTGGGGGCTGTGTTAAAATCTCACAAACAGTAGCTTCATGAGAGGATATGCATCCAGTGAGACCAGGTCCCGCCTGGGGTCTTCCAGATGATGAAGGGTTTCCAGCTCTGTCTTGACAGATGCCCTCCCAGCTGGCAGTCTTCACCTCCTGCCACTGGTACTAGAGATAGGTGATGGCAAACAGGGGGAGAATATGCTGTTTATTATCATAACACTGCTTTGATTGAGGAAAACATTCTGTTGAGTCGATTACATTTCTATACATAAACCGGCATGAAAAATCATATGAATCCGTACCATGAGTAAAGACATCTTCATTGTTGGCGGTCCACGTGATTTCACTTTCCGACAAGGCCATGTTCTTCCGCAGAACGCAGAGAGCCAAATGAGTTGATGAATCCTCTTCTTTTCACAGATCAATCTTGCCGGTAACCGGTAAAAAAATAGATGTGTGGTCGTAGCCAAGATGGCCTCATTGGCATCTGCATGCAGCTGAAGGTAGCTTTGGAACCTGCATTCAAAGCTCTCTATGGTGGCTTGGAAAAGTTGGGAGCAGTACCGAATGTTTGGACTGGTTTAGCGAAAAGCGTATGCAGCTCACCATAACAGCATGGTGACCGGCCTTGCAGGCAATCGATGGCTACGGGTGTCAGTACTGCAACACTCAAGGAAAATCGAGCGCCGCTTCTTTGAATGGCGGAAGCTGAAGAGAAGCCATTATCAGGGGGAGTTTCTATCGCAGGTCAATGAGCTGATTCAAGCAAAGAGGGAATTCCACCGAAAAATGCAGGGTGTCTTCAGTTAGCTTCTGTAGAATTTCTGCAGATTTCCGTTTACCAGATGCATTCCACAAAGCCGAGCACTGAAATATTGACAGGACTGGCCTGTTAGGGGCCAGACTATTTTTCCATTGTTTTTTTTCATCAGTAGAGACTAAACTCGAAGTGTGTGCAGCACAACGAAGACGATGAGGCAGAATGATGGGCCCCCTGTGTCACATGTTCATTGTCTGGCTCGATATTAATGAAGGAAGGTCAGTGTCACCGTCTACCTCATCTGGATCCTGGTTAACAACAGACATGTTTTGTTCTTCAAATGCTTCGTGACGTTGGGAGCATCATCAGTTACAGTAGCAACTATGGTGTCATCTGTGAGGCTGTATTCATTATGGAGTCTAAAAGCTCAGCAAGTGTGGTCGTGTGCGGACTGGCAAACTGTCTGCATGCGATTGCAACTGACACACACTCCAAAGTATCTCAGCCAATGTGCTATTACATGTAGCCAGATATCAACAGTGGTGCACAGTTTACTTTTTTTGGATGCAGTGAATTATGGACATAACATTGGCACCATGTGTCAGGTCTTGCACTAATGGTCAACTGTTGGGTTCATGCCTTTACTGCTGAATGATGTAATGAGTCAACTGTACTCTGTGCGGCTTTCGTTTGTCCACTAGTGGTGAGGGCTTTTGTGTACCTCATATTCCTCCAATTTCTCTGGGCGCAGTCTTTTTAAATATGTTTTAAACTGATACCACAGATCTACGTATTGTAACTTGGTGCACAACATACATTTGCTATAAAATTGGCAATTCTGAAATAATGGTGACAAAGTATTTCCCAGCCAATATTTTTGACATTTCACCAAAGGTAGTGTTTGGTGTTGGGTTTGGTAGATCATCTTCAGAAGTTTGACTTAATAATAAAATAAAAGTATACATTTAGGCCTAATTTTGTAGTAATTGTTCTAGTAACAAAATATATAAGCATCAAATTGTGAAATAAGGGTTAAATGAAAGTAACTAAATAAATACAATGAAGTAAGAAATGACATGCAATTAATTATGTTTATGCCAGTTAGCTTGTGGGCAACTGCACTCAAGTTTATTTAGCTAACTAAATCAGCTGGAACTCACTCTCAATCGTCTTGTAATTTGCTGTAATTCTTTGCTTTATTTTGCGATTTTTCAATAGGTTACATTTGCACACATATGCTAATTACCTGTATGCATATGCAGGTGTCAAACCGTGCAGCGTGGCGACCAGGGATAGCAGTTAGGCACCATCCAAAGCATGCATCAAGCAAGTCATCGTGACATCCATAAAGTCACGTGACACATAACTAGTATTTTAAATACAAAAACGCTATGGCCAAATGTATCGAGTCTAGTTCAGAAGAAATAGAAATATCCAAAAGTAATTAAAATTTGTATTTCAAATACATGCAATTTAAATAATGCCCATCTCTGCTATTGAAACCTACAATGGCACGTCTCGCATGAAAAACGCTGTAGCAGAACAATGACAAATAATTTCACGATTAATGACTAGTCAACGACCAAAAACAACGGCTACTAACATAATCCATCCAACACACATCCAATGTTCATATGCTTCCGAAACGGAGCGGGTCATGGGGATGTGACTCCTTGATGTGCAAGCCATTCATTATGTATTTCAATAGTTAAGAAAAACCCAAACATTTGTAATATACATTAACCATGAGCAAAAGTACTACAATATAATACGAACAATAATATTCACATATTCTCTCTGATGATACGAACGCCTGTGGATTTCTAGATGGCATCCGCAAGCGTTACTTTGATATACAAACCATGAAAAAGCTTGTTTTACAACTTCCCTGAGAAATGAATCCAGGCACGACTCTATAAATGTGTATTAATCTAAATAATAATAGAATAGAATAACGGCTCGTACCTAAATGACAAAAAAATCGTTGTTTCGAAGAGGCATCCGCCACCTCCTCTTCCAGAGCGAAGCGCACAGTGATGACGTATGGTGCTCCTTCTTCTTATTCGCATCTTTATCTTCTTTTAATATTTTTTGCCAGGAGAAAACAACTTTTAAATGCATTACCGCCCCCGTCTGAACAGGAGTATGAATCAAGGCTCCTACCCACAAACAAAACCCACAAACCAAAAATAAATAGACCAAACGAACTAACTATAAATTCTCAGTGCTTCTTTTAATATTGCTCTCTGATCGCTGTATTTTAAACATTCCCACAGACATGTTCTACTGTTTCTGTCAGCTAAAAATTAGCACACCTCCCTGGTACAACAAATGCTGACCCTACCTTTCCACTTTCTTCCTCTTTCTGAGCCATCTGTAAACACATGAAGGAATCCATAATATCTGGATTTGATATAGGAGTCCACAGTGGTACTATCTATTTCCCCCTCTCTATCTTTACCAGCAAGTAGGATTCTAGGTCTATCTCAGAAAATGGCAAAAGGCATGATGGGACAGCAGGATATACAACATATAACTGTTGGGATATATCTTTCCCCTAACACTCCCATTTCTAACGCCATCCAAAATTATAATCTTCCTCCCAACTTGTTCTAGTGCTTTTGTTTGTTGCATGACCATCACTATGCCCTTCTAAATTATAGTCCTCTGCTCATTTTCAGCATTTCAGCAAGGGATAAATATTTAAATGTTGGAATGGGGGAAAAGTAGGAATTAGGTTGTGTCTGATCTGTTGTTTAAAATGTATATTGTGTACACATTAAAATGTATAATGTATATACTAATGTAGAAAATATCAAGTTGAAATAATATATACGTATATGCATGCGGCCTAAACATCGCCTGTGTAGATCTGCTGTATTTTATTTGCCTCCAAGAGTAGTAGATTTATGAAATCACATGTAGTCTATCATCATAATAAACACCTATCTTTATAACTGTGTCTGTGAATCCCATTCATTTGTTTATCGGGTCAACTCTTTTCGAGTTGGTTCTTCAGGTTTTTGTTTTATAGTAGGGTGGAGAAAGAACATTTCGTGTGGAGTTGGGCGATAACCTGGTGATAACGGTGAAGTCGTGGGTCTGCTGTTCCGCTACTTGGCCGCTAGGAGGCGATATTCCGCAGTCGTTGCTCATGACGCAGAACATTATGGAGCAAGCAAGTCAGCCTTTCAACAACAACCCGGCTGGAAATGAATCTCCTCGGGGCGACGTGGACAATAAACGACAAAAAGAACTGAGGAATGCTGCACTGCAAACAACTTTAATATCACGAATGGAGACTGAATCTACCGCGGACTCCGAGGTGCGGCCGAGACGGGAGACCGGGGAGGAAGAGCCGTCGAACGGGCTGTCCTTCAACCACAACCACCGGTCGGACGAGCTGCCAGCGGCCCTCGGGCTCGTTACTGAGACGAGGGAAGAAGGAGCACAAGAAGAAACGGATTCAAACGTGACCAAGGAGGAGATAGCCGAAGAGGAAAGGACACTGACGGACCACCTAAATAAACGTCTGCTTTCCTCGTTCCTGGAGAAACTGAATGAGAGAGACTTGGCCCTGCCCGGTGTGCAGCACCTTGACTGTGCGGTGGCGGAGGAGGACTCGAACCGGGCCGCAGAAGAATGGTGATGAGCATAAGGAGAGAAACGGAGAGCTTTGCAGGACTATTGTGCGCCATATCATAGGTGTGCATCATCACAGGTGTGCAGAGCACCATTCCACGACAAAGAGATGCCTGTTTAGTCTTCAAACGATGCAATGTTATAGGATATGTTGAAATGTTTCTTTTTACCGTTGTGTGGAAAGACGAGAAAAGTAATACATTGAGATCCAAATAAATAGACCAGCATTCAGTTGTGTTGTATATAATACAAACATTTATGATACATGGGAATCGGTTTGCTGACAGTTACATCGTTGGTTAAAACAATTGCTTATAGATATATTTTTTTGTGTCTAGAGTTACATTTTACTTCTCAAACGCTATATTGGTGGCATTTTTCTCAAATGTGGTATTAAAAGTATGTGGTAATATATCAACTCATATAGAAACTGCCATGAAACACGGCAGGCCACGTAGTGATTGTGACAGACAGAAAACAGAACAAAATCCTAGACACCAGTTTTGTATCACAGAGAACAATGCTCTAATTGTTCAGGTTCTACCACCATCCATCAGCACCAAGATGGACACAAGTAACAGGTGGAGATATGGAACATTCCAAAGAAAATTACTTTTGAGAAAGTAGGCCTAAATCATGTCATACATTTCTTGGTAAGGAATTTACCTTCAATGTTCTTGGCATACATTTTTACAAGCAATGTAAAAATCTACAAAATATGTACACCTAACTACTCAAAGACATTGAAATACGAAACAGTAATGTCACGATGAACAATACCTTAACATACCATAATTGCAACTATTAAAAAATGCAGTGTTTTTACCCTATGGTTCGTAAGAAAATAACATTGTTAAAACATCTAGAAACGGTGCACAGCAGTTTTTTGGACGGAAGAGGCTGTCGTAGCCAAAGACCTTCACACTCTCATGTGTTTCTTGTCCTCCCTTTCCATTATTTCTGTAATTCCACATTGACTGCCGCTGGAGCCTTCCCTTTGCCCCGCATTCAGAGGGACCAGCTGAGGGTGTAGGCTCTTGGAGTGTCCCTGCGTAAAGAACAGACCCTGATGTGAGCATTTACATTAAGGGCATTTTTCAGACACTATTATCCAAAGCGACTTACAAAAATAGTAAATTTGTCGAAAGAGTGAAACAATATATCACTGACGGTACAGTAACATTTGAATAGAACAGGTTTCAAGAACTCATAATTGTTAGCTCACTACTTTTAACACACTGGAGTAAAATACGTTTACTTACCAGATTTAACTTATGCAGGTCCCACCACAACAACCCAGGTGCTATCGTACTCCTCTTTGTGGGTCCTGTCATTGGAAAGAACGGAGACAATGGGTATTATTGTAATCCATGTGTTCACATCAGCTCTTTATCTGGTATTTAATTTGTCTCCGTACATTGACAAAGTGTAAAACTAGACATTAGATTTTTAGAATTAGTGCAAATCTAGTGACATTCAGCAAAGAAAATCTGACTCAAAAAACAATACAAGCAAGTACTGTAGTATAGCAAACGGATGTTTTTAACAGATTTTGCATATTGAGGTGATATCATTTCAGTTGTTATCTCACCTGTTACACAACTAATGAACAGCCCGACCAGGACCACAGTGCTGGTTGCCATCACGCCAAAGTAGAGGTAGGACATGTAGTAGAAGTTATGGAACCCTCTAGAGGAGGAGCCGGGAAATAACATGAATATGTTACCACTTTTACCAGGTCAAAGGCAATCAATAGTATGGTGTGATTATCGGCTACTTCTGTCCTTCTGATCTCTCCTCACATAATGTGATCTTTTTCACAGAAATTCACATCATGTCCACCCAGCAACGTACTCAAATACACCAACCCCCTGTCCAAAACCAAACCACCTAAACTAAATGGAGCCGTTTCAGTGTGAAGTGACATGGGCCTTACTCATGGTCATTTGGATGATGATGTATGTGCGAGTTGTTGCTGACTAAACAGTTCTGTCCGTGGCTGGGCAGGACCCCCATGATCTCAGCGCTGGGTGGGTAGAGAGTAGAGCCGATGGCCAGCCACAGAGACATGCTGACGCCTGCTGCCATGCCACATAGAACACCCTGGAACACAAGCAGGATAGAGGGACTTAACAAACGATCCTTATACCAATATTAATGCCAATACTAACACTAACCCCAATACCAATACTAACCCTAACCCTCACCAGATAAAATGCCCTGGAACACAAGCAGGGTGAGGTAGAGGGATTGAACCAGTGTGGTGTGAATAAAGAGCCCTGACTCTAACACTAAACCTAATACTTAACCCTCATCCTGATACTAACCCTCTTCTCCTACTCCTAATACTAACCCCATCCTAACACTCACCCTCATTCTGATACAAAACCTAAAACTAACACTAACCCTAATATTAATACTATAACACTAACCCTAATCCTAACACTCACCCTCATTCTGTTACAAACCTCAACATTAATTTGAACACTAATACTATAACATTAAGACGAATAATTATACTAACCCTCATCCAAAACATAATCATAATACAAACCCTATTCATACTAAATACTAACCCTCATGCTAATACAAGTGTTAAAAGCACTGTGTGTGTGTCTTTGTTGTGATTTCTCACTGCACATGAATGGATTGTGTGGACCTTTCCCACTACAGTAAAAAAAACCCCAATGGTTTACTGACAAATTGAACATTGAACACCATCACCGATACACGTGAATTATTAATGATCAATGCATTGACGCTATTGATTAATTAGGGCTAAGGACCGTCATTAGAACTGTGTGTGATACTCACAAGTTGGCTGGCAGCGGGGAAGAACATGCCCAGGATGAAAGCACCGAGCAGCGGCCCGCTGACCACACCCATGACCGTGAAGGAGCCCTGGGGAGGAGAACACCACACAACGTTACAGCTCCATCAGACACACTGGACCAACACACAGCTCCATCAGACACACAGCTCCATCAGACACACTGGGCAAACACACAGCTCCATCAGACACACAGCTCAGACACACAGCTCCATCAGACACAGCTCCATCACTCGACAAACACACCAAAACACGGCAAATCATCTTCCTTGTTTTTTTTTTGTTTTTTTTCTTTGAACAAAATGATTCTCACACACACACACCTCTACCCATTTCCCGTCTGGGATTAATAAAGAACTATCTTATCTTAGTTTATTGCATATATATGAGCAGGAAATAAACTGTTCATACATTGAGGATAGTAAAACTGATAGCTTTGATTAATTCTTTGGAATTAATCAAGCACCTTGTAAGTAAGATACGACACTAGCCCGCACTTCCTTGTGAATGGTAGTTTTTGTATATGGCTCTGTACCTGAAGAACGCCCCACTCCAGCAGGGAGGAGAGAGCTGCCATGGTGATACACACAGCCCCATAGAAAAACGCTGAGAACGATAAAAAACAAAAACAATATTATGCTTGTGAATTAATCATCTAAAAAATGTTGAGGGGTCCAAACATTGGACCCGTCAACACTTAGCTAGGCGGAGCCGGGGATCAAGCCAGCTTCACTCCTGTACCAATCCCAAGTGCACAGCGACAAAGTAACCTAAATCTATAGCTAATGTATGAAAAGCATCTGCTAAATGACTCTGCTATATGAATAGTAAATATGATAATGTCCAGGTGTATTCCTGTAACACAGTGTGGACCTACACAGTGCTTTGGAGATCAGGAGCAACTTCTTCGTGGGGAGGTTTCGGAGGTGGGGCTTCAGCAGGTCCTCCATGGTAACGGCTGCCATGGCGTTAATGCTGGTGGAAGCAGTGCTGTGGAGCATGGCATACATTTCACACCATTAGAATCACAATCACAAACAAACTAGTTTGACAGCAACCCTCCTGTCAGACCATATCACTGACTTAACATCCATTGTCCATTGTTTACACTAGATTGCACAACTCTTGTACTAATGTTCATGTATACGCTTATGTTTATGCTTATTTGACTTTTTTATTTAGAATTTGTTGTATTTATATTCTGCTTATTTTTGTTATGTTTCCTTCCCCCTTGTTCTTTGTTCTTGTGATCGGCTCTGTTAGATCCAAGTCTGTTGTTTGTTAGTTGATTGTTAGTTTTCCTTTGTCGTCGGAGCTCTTCACATTTCATTGATACTTATATGATTGTGCACATAGCAGCAGATCAGGTTTTGAATCTTGTATATTCTGATACCTCAGGGTTCCACTGTATGCACAGGCCAGGAACAGTCCTGGGAAGCCTGGATGTTCCTCGAATATCTCCAGCACAAAATACGGCATGTACTATTCAGGAACACACACACACACACACACACACACACACACACACACACACACTATAAAAGACAATCACGGAGGACAATGTCATCAATCAAGTGCTGAGGATAGTTCTGTTAACACAAGATACAGTATGTGTTCACAACGGCTTCAGACTGTACTGTGTTATCTCACCTGATCAGGAGAGGAGATCTTCCCAGACATCAGGGGGTCACAGTTTATATAGTAGGCAAACATGACAATGCCACAGGTAGCTGCACTTCCCACGACCAGGCACAAGCCTATTTGGTTCACGAACAAAGACCTAGGAAAGGTTGTTTAGTCATTGACTAGGCCTACAACCGTAGCTCTGTGGTAGGGCTCCAACTACTGATGCTAACATGGCTACAAATGGTAGTGTTAAAAGTCCATTCTATAAATTAGTACAGAGGCCTGTGAATAGGGGGCGGTGCTAAAGTTTGTGGACTTTCCAAGACTCAGTGTTCTTGAGTGTTTGCAATTATAAGTATGTGTGCCATGAAACCTGTTGCGATCATTTCTGTCATGGCTGACATGGCTGTAACTGCGTGCATGAAATCTTGTAGTGAAGGTGGTGTACTTTTGTCGATTATGAAGTAAAGAATACTATTTACTATTTACATTTACATTTAGGGCATTTGGCAGACGCTGATGGTACAGTACAATTAGAATAGAACAAGTTTCAAACACTCCTGTTTGTTAAGTCAATAGTTACAAGCTTATAATTGCTAGGTTGCCCCTTGCTGTAAAACAGCAAGGTAGCCAGGATACGATGCTACACAATGCTAAGTACCTTCCTAAGTGCCGGGACATACTAAGATGCTACAAAGGATGCTACAAAGTGCCAGGACGTACACACATAGAAGTGCTAGGGATCCAGGAGGGGATGGGATTCGAGCAGTGATCGGGTGGGTGGGAAAGGGGAGTCCAGGTGAACTCTGAATAGGTGGGTTCGCTCTCTTGCGGAAGCTGATTAGTGAATCTGCTGTCCTGACATTGGCCGGGAGTTCATTTCACCACTGGGGTGTAAGGACAGAGAAGAGTTGTGACTTTGTGGAGCGACTTTGTTTGCTTTTAGTGAAGGTGGTACTAACTAATACTATCTGTAATGAGCTGAAAATCGCTCTGCTATTCCGCCAATTAAAGTCAAGTACATTTTATGTGTACGGCCCTGAATCACGGTGACCGCCTCGAAGGGCTTCCCAGGCTTCCCACATCCAGCCATGTGTCTGAACCCACCACTGGGCCTGGCGCTCGGTCCTGCAGGAGATGAAGCGCTGGACCTGGGCTTGGTTGACCCCGTACATGGACAGCCACACCAGGGAGCCTCCAACACTCAGACTCCAGAAACTGTAGCGCTTCCGCGGGTCCATGTCAAAGCTGTACAAAAAAAACAGATATACTGTATATGTCATCATCATCATAAATAACAGTAAAAACTACAAGCACTACTTCATTTAATTAATTATTTGAATGGATAGGTAAATATTTACTATTTGACACTTCAAGCAAAAACTCGCTGTGAATCACTGGATGAAGGTGCCTGCTAAACAACGCAATGATGAATGAGAGACAATGGCATGAGACAATGAGGTGATTACTCGTTGAAGTTGAGGCGGGATCCGTTGTAGGCGATCTCCAGGACACGGGCGGGCCCCCCCACCAGCACCGTGCCGCGGATGAAGATGGCGAGGAACCCCGACAGCATCACAAGGATCTGGAACACATCCGTCCAAATCACCGCCTTCATGCCCCCCTGTCACACACACACACACACACACACACAGTTAGTTAGTTGGACAGCGTGATGGAAAATGACCAAAAAGACCACAGACACAAAGTGTTAAGGCAGTTTGTCAGTGTGTTTGTATTTGTGTGTGTGTGCCTTTGAGCACAAAGGGCAAGATATCGCCAGTCTGTGTCTCGGTGGCTGCCTTTGACACGTCTATGAACAGAGAGTTACCGTGACATATACACACACACACATGCACTCCTACATAACCACACACACATATCTGGACACCAGAAACGCTAATAAATCGATTTTGTCAGCCTTGTTTGCCAAACCTTACCGATCTATGCTTACGATACAACTGAAGAAGCTGTTACTTCCTGCAAGGCAGGCAGAATATGCTGTGGCGTTCCTGACATTCTCTTGAGTGTGCTGAATACATTTACATTTAGGGCATTTGGCTTTTATTATCTTACAATATGTACATTTGTCGAAAGAGGGAAACAATATATCACTGATGGTACAGTACAATTTGAATAGAACAAGTTTTAAGCACTCCTGTTTGTTAGCTCTAATACACTGGAGTCCTGCTTCTACACTCAGTGTTTATGGAGGTGCGTTTACAAATTAATTTTGGTGAATTACTACCACAACTGACTACCACAACTGACAGACCAGACAGACAGTAGGAGGGCAGACAGACAGACAGACAGAGAGTCACCCAAGTCATATAAATAAAACACGCTAAGTGTAAATGAGGTGTGATACAACAAAAGCAGTTAACCTTACCATGGTAGTGTACACAGTACATATAATGCCCGTGGAAAATAGAGACACCCACATATTGAGCCCAGTAGCTGAAACAAAATTTAAAATAACATTCACATGAATATTCTCATGATTATGATCATATTTGTGTCTGAATATTTGTGCCAGAGCGAATGGGTTTTATCTATTAGCCTAATTATCTATTAGATTTAGATTGATTAGATTCATCTAATCTAATTAATCTAAATCGAATCAACTAATAAAACAGGTTTTTTTACTTAGCTGTGTGTAGTGTTAATGGGTTTAGTAGTGTGTTTAGCTGTGTGTAGTGTCTAGTAGTGTGTTTAGCTGTGTGTAGTGTTAATGGGTTTAGTAGTATGTTTAGCTGTGTGTAGTGTCTAGTAGTGTGTTTAGCTGTGTGTAGTGTTAATGGGTTTAGTAGTGTGTTTAGCGTGTGTTGTGTCCAGTAGTGTGTTTAGTGTCTAGTAGCAGAGGGAGTTCTCCTGTACCTTGGTGAAGGATCAAAGCTGGTGCGTAGATGACTATGCCCGTGTAAAGCAGCTGGGAATAGAGAGGCAAGACTTTTTAGAATGATTGGATTGCAACGTTTGGTTGTGTTTATTCTAGGCCTACAAGTCTACAAAGGCTACATTTTGAAAGATAAAAAGGCAGATGAAAGGAATTGATTGAGGCACTGCATTACTTCTTACTATATATCTATCTGTATATGACTATATATAGCAGACCATTCGTTTCATTGTAAGCCTATGGGTCTAAACAACATAATTATGCTAACCAAGCATGGCAAAAGAAAATGTAATACAATTAATTTGATTACAATGAATTAATTATATTCCAAAATTTGGAAAATGAAATTTTAAAATGTCCCCCCCCCCAATGAGATGTTTGTGTGAGCTTGACTTACAGTCGCAATCAGGAACTGGATGCTGCCCAGCAGCTGGGTAGCTCTGCCAAACCTCATCCTGAGATACTGTGAGAGGCAGACGTTAGGCGTTATTACGGTGCATTCAACACCAGCCCATCACACGTCCATCCCCACCTTCCTTATCCGGCCCGTTTGACGTCTAGCAGGTGTGCAGCAGGTGTGTCTCCGAATAAAAGAATAACATTTGCAGAATTCCCTGAATCTTATGTCAGTATTGTCTTATCGCAGCTCATCTTAAAAGCACAAGAGGCCGGCTGCTTGTACTGCATGTTTTCTGTTAAGTTGTCTTGTGCTTTGTTTCTTTTGTGGCTACATTTTGAAGGACCAATTAAAAAACGCCAACAAACAAGGTAAACAAACAGTGTCTACCTTAACCCTTTTGGTCGGGTACAGCATGTTTACACTGTCCTCCTTAAAAATAGAACAGGCACCACGTTTTTACATTAAAACCTATGGGAAATGACCAAAGGACGGTCCCATAGAATAGTTCAACTTTTGAGAAATGCGCATGTGACATGGATTTTTATCAGCTGACCAATCACAGCGAAGAAGAGGCGGGTTTACGTGGCAGATGCGCGGATGGTGGCATTGACAACATAAATGGACTGCATTTATATAGCATTTTACATTTGCCTTACATTCACCCATTCATACACCGACAGCAGTGTCAACCATGCAAGGCAACAACCAGCTCGTCGGGAGAAGTTTGGGTTAGGTGTCTCGCTCAGGGACACCTCGACAATTAGCTAGGCGGAGCCGGTGATCGAACCAGCAACCTTACAGTTTCCAGACAACTGCTCTACCCCCTGAGCTACTGCCGCCCATTCAAGATGAAGAACATGTTAGCGCTATTGTTAACGCTCCCGGTCGAAAGGTTCGTTTTACTCGTGAGTGAATACCAGGAGCTCTATGACATGTCAAGTAAAAAGTACCAAAATATCGACCACAAAGAAGCCATCGCATCGAACTGAGCAATGTTGTGGAAACGAAATACGTGTCGCGAGATCCACTTCCTTTTTTCAAATGCGCTCCAGGCAGTGTGAACGCGCCCCTACCTGGTTGGTGCTGGTGACACCCAGCCTGTAGAAGACGGGCAGGAAGAGCAGGGCTGTGAGAAGGGAGTTGATACTCTGCCCCAGACACATGTAGAGGAACTTGAAACCGTAGCGCAGCGCCTCCGAGGGCACCCCCAACACCTGCACCGCCGACATGAAGCTGGCGCAGAGGGACAGACCCACCGGTATGGCCGGCATGTTCCGGCCGCCCGTGAAGAACTCATCAGCTGTGGCCTCCCTCTTGCCCTTCTTTAGGGCCTGGAAGAGCCCTATTGCCATGGAGACCAGCAGCATGGCGGCAAACACGGTGTAGTCAACGATGCCGAACCCTGGTCTGGATGGGTCCTCTTGCATGGTGATGACGCTAGTAGAACTCAGGTGAAGTGGAGGCTATGGTCCAGCCCTTGTGGGATGCAAGCTCAATCCTAGCACACCAACAAATCACATCAAAAGATGTATGGTAGCACTCACCAAGTTTGACAAAAAGGACAGGGACAGTGCCTGAATTTATGTTGGCCATCAAACAAAACATCAGAGCATGAATGTGGTGGTGGTGTCATGTGATCTATTTAGGACTTCATAGTGACTGAATCACCTGTGACTGGGAGGAGCAGTCATATAACCAACTCCTCAAGTCTTCTTAAAGAGACGGTGGACTATAATTTTTGAGGTATTAATTGAGCTGATATAATATCACAATTATATTGCATTAATATGAACACATGTTACCATTTTACCTTTGTGTTGGTCTGTCTGTGATGTTGCTGATCTGTACCATGTGACCTTTACCATCCACCATCTCTTTAAGAAGAATTTAGGAGCTGGTCTTTGGATGTTGTTTTTTGTAGTATATGTTTTTGGGTTTAGCACCACACTAAGTTGTTATGTGGGTTATGGGGATGTGGTCCAAGCTCAGTCCTAACACACCAACAAACTACGTGAGTTATGGGGACATGGTCCAAGCTCAGTCCTAACACATCAACAAATATGAGCTATGGGGACGTGGTCCAAGCTTAGTCCTAACATACCAACAAACTACATGAGTTATGGGGACATGGTCCAAGCTCAGTCCTAACATACCAACAAACTACATGAGTTATGGGGACATGGTCCAAGCTCAGTCCAAACATACCAACAAACTACATGAGTTATGGGGACATGGTCCAAGCTCAGTCCAAACATACCAACAAACTACATGAGTTATGGGAACATGGTCCAAGCTCAGTCCAAACATACCAACAAACTACATGAGTTATGGGAACATGGTCCAAGCTCAGTCCAAACATACCAACAAACTACATGAGTTATGGGAACATGGTCCAAGCTCAGTCCAAACATACCAACAAACTACATGAGTTATGGGAACATGGTCCAAGCTCAGTCCAAACATACCAACAAACTACATGAGTTATGGGAACATGGTCCAAGCTCAGTCCAAACATACCAACAAACTACATGAGTTATGGGAACATGGTCCAAGCTCAGTCCAAACATACCAACAAACTACATGAGTTATGGGAACGTGTATCACAGTGAAAGGGTGTAACCTGCAGCGTAACATAGGTTTTATACTAGAATGTGCTCATATAAATGCCATCAATTTACCTAAAAGCCACTTAAAATCCCACAGAGCAAGCACTTTAGAAGGTTTTTTACACACACACACACACACACACACACACAATACTTGTGCTTGATTACATCATACAAAAAGTTAATAGTTTTGTGATTACAAAAATAATAATAAAAAAAAAAAACTGAAATTGAAAACTGACTGCAAACAGTCAAATGACACATCCTTACCACCAGTGCTTCAAACTTCAAACGGGTTCCCATTCAGTGGATGTGATGAATTGTGATGCAGCCCCAGTCATCCGTACTGACTAACCAACCTTAGTACAGTGAGTGTAGTGCACCAGTCTGGTCGTGTTTGGCTACTTATAGTCCACAGGTGGGAGTGGCCAAGGAGGAGAGTTTTGAAGTGATTACTTCCTGTAATTTGCAATTGCAACACCCTTTCCATTAAACCAGGCAATAAGTAAGGAATAAACCACTCCGGGAAAATAAGATATAACATATGACCACCTAAGTACATCCCGGAGTGGTTTATTACGCTTGCACCACCGTTACCAACAATACTTAGATATTTGTTACTTTCATCTATAACATTAATTTTTTTATCGACCTAATCAGCTGAAAGTAAAATATTCATTTGTGGCACGTTGAGCATATTGTTATTGTGTCAAGGGAAATATCTGGATTGAACAAGATTCTTTCACACACACACAACTCACACACACACACACACACACAGCTCACACACACAGCTCACACTCATACATAAACACACACACAGCTCACACACACACACACACACACAGCTCACACACACACACACACACACAGCTCACACTCATACATGAACTCTGACCTTTATGTGGCAGGGGTTGTTGCCATGCTGAAACAACCTGGGCCGTGTATTGTTGTCACATGAAGACTAAGGT
>OMKP01023224.1:3879-15114 GCA_900302375.1 Bathygadus melanobranchus
GTAGAGGCGCCCGGGGACCAAGTCCAAGCGCTCAGTCCTGTCGTGGTCAGGGACAGGACCGAAGAGCAATCTGTTCTTCTGCATGTTTTTGTTGTTGTGGGGTTCTATGGGGGGAACCCGAGTGAACACGGGGAGAACATGCAAACTCCACACAGAAAGGCCCGGGAACCAGCCCCGACATGTTGCACCATGCGGGACTTGAACCCACAACCTTCTTGCTGTGAGGCAACAGTGCTACGCACTGAGCCACGTCATTACGCTGCCGTTCTGGCTACCGGTGGAAAGGTTAGTGTTACTCGTGAGTGAACATCAGGAGCTCTACGACACGTCAAGTAAAAAGCACCGCAATATCGACCACAAAGAAGCCATCTCATCAAACTGACCAACGTTGTTATGGAAACAAAAAGTGAGTTGCGAGATCTGCTTTTGATTTCATTCTCAGGACAAAATGCACTCGAGGCAACGCTGTTTCTTCTTAAAAAGGCAGACAGTGTGAACGCGCCCTAACAGTTCATATAAAGAGTTAGTATCTGAACTGCTTCTTCTTTCTCTCTGGCGGTGAGGCTGGGTTCTGAGTATTGTGTCTCCTGAGTAGTAGACAAAAATAACAGACCAGATCAAGTGAAGGGTACAAAAAACGTAGTATTTCTCTGTAGGGATCCTGTCCATAACGTTGTCAGATACATTACAATCTGAGCCTGTCAGTGGCAAGAACAAGCACTCTCAGAGGACGTACAGTAACGGGGCGACATTGCCTCAAAGGGTTACAATGCTGCTGACGTTTCCCGGGTGACGGCTGCACCTTGTGATCTTGTTCAATACTGAACCAATTTCAAAGAAATGTTGTCCGCATTCGTCACAGTTCAACAATAGGGTCCAGGTTGAAAATCATCCTTAAAGCATGACAAAATGACATGCCGTGAAATCCACCTCATGTAAAAGCAGGGATTCAGACCACACGCCTACAATCCTGAGCCCAAGACTAAGTTGATTAACTGACTTTGACACGTTCATATTCTTTTTGACGGGAATATCTTGTCTTCCTGACAAGATATTGGATAGGTGTGTAGTGGATAGATCCCTCTGTGATATGTTCTGGTTATTTTACACGTTTAGCTCCTGTTGTCCATCACTTTATAATAAGGAACCCGAGTCTCTCCTTCCACTCACCCCAGCAGGGGCAGCTATAGCGTCGCTACAACTATATCGACGGTCAATTTGGGCCCTGTGTCTAAATGTCCCAATCGTAGAGCTTCAGGTGAACCCGAACAAGCTACTGGAGCAACACAAACCTGTCAGAAACCCCATGAAAGCTGTCCGCTGTGTGGTGTGATCGTCCACAAAGAGCACACGCGCTAATGGCTGCTTTACGTCAGCTGCCCGTGCATAACCAGACCTGCTGAAGTAGGCCACGTTAAAAAAGATTAAACAAACGTCACAACAAAGACATGCGTATGAATACATAAATAAGTAGCTCCTTGAAATAAAGGCGGCGGGTAATGAGGCCAGAACGTGTGTCTTCGTGAAGCCACGTGTCGGGTCCGGGGTCTGCGGTTGCTCCTCGAAGCAACCTCTCGTCGTCGTAGCGTGTCTTTCGTAATGGTAGCTTTATTGATATTACCGTTGATGTCTGTGAATTACAGCCCACCTGCTCGTCCTTTCTACTACCCATATGCTTCACAAGTAGAGTGCCGTCGGCAGGGAAATCCAACACGACTTCAGGAAAACATAACGAGTAATCGCACACTTCATGGCTCCAATTCATGGCTCCAATGTGCTCGTCCTATCTGCCATTTTTTATTATTAAATTGACCAGCCCTGAAATGGAAAATGGCTTCTGCTAAAAGATGTCCATTGTTGCCAGGGCAGCATATAAAGAGCAGAAGGTATTAATCTGCCGATGTCCTGTTGGGGCAAATGCATCTATTTTGTTCCAGTCCAAACTAGGTTTGCGAACTCCAAAAAGTACATTAAGATACATCACCTTATCGCTCTCCTTTTTGGAAACTTTCCGTTGTTTGTCCATTCCCGGGAATCTCATCTCTTCTCTTCCTCTGCTGGTGTTTTCTAACTTGTTTTCCTCCTCTGTTCTTTGCGTTTTCTTCCCTCTCTTGCCATCTTTCCGTCTGCACACAGACATATTTCTGGGTCTGAGTCTGGCTGGCTCTTTCAGTCTCACCAGCACCGGTAAGTCTCTTGGTGTCGATGATTAATTTAGCGTGCAGATGTTTTGATCAGTGCACGAGAAGCTTATGTAACGTATGTAACAGAATCAAAGGCTCTGAAATGCACGGGCAGAAATATAGACACATCAACAGAGCTAGGCAAATGTTGGGTCACAAAATTGAAGCAAGACACCAAAACAATGTCTTGTTTGTATGAATAATACATAATTAAATACAAAGATTACCTCCAGATTACCTGTGTGTCTGTGTGCAGGATATCTCCAAAAGTTAAGCACGGATTTAAACCCAATTTGGTGGGTAGGTTGGTTATGGGCCAAGTAAGATGTGATGATTCATGTCAATCATAAATGGACTGCATTTACATATTTGCCTCACATTCACCCATCGACGGCGGTGTCAACCATGCAAGGTAACAACCAGCTCGTCTGGAGCAGTTAGGGTTAGGTGTCTTGCTCAGGGACACCTCGACAATTAGCTAGGCGGAGCCAATCAACCAACAATGGGTGTCAATACCAACAATGGGTGTCAATACCAACAATGGGTGTCAATACCGACAATGTGGTCATACCTGAGTATGTTGGCATTGAGAAATGGACTGGCATTTCATGAAACCTGAGATGAAAATGGTGCATCTACCCAGCAAGAGCAATTGTTACAATACCCATGCCATACATTTTGACCAAATGTGTAGTGTATATATTAGCTTTGGTCAAATACACATTACAGGTAGGTTTAGCGGTCAATCCCAAAAAGCACAAGCTAGTTCATTTTTAATTCCACAATAATTGTTTAGAAACAATAAAACAAATTAATCCGGTATTTGTTCATTTCGACACACATTGTGTGGTGTTGTTCACTTTCAGTCCAAATCCATTTGTCGGTTCCCACCAATGCTCTAAAGCAGCCCTGGCAGCGGGGAAGGAACTGGTGAAAACCCCCAGGTTGCAGGTGCGGCCAATGAGCATTGCCCAATGATCCTGAAAGACAAGGCAATTTGGCCAGAGTGATGAGAGTAATGAGAAAAGGCCTGTGTAATTTTACCAGAGAGTAGGAGAGAGAGAGAGAGAGAGAGAGAGAGAAAGGGGGGAGGGAGGGATGGAGGGAGAGAATAAGCATAGGATTGCCACAAAAGAATAACAAAGTGTGGGGGTGAGACGGGAGAGTGGTTGGGGTGTGAGGAAGACTGATAAACCACACAGGAGAGGGCTGCCATGGCTGTTGTGTTCCTGTTGAGGTGGCTGCCCATTAGCCTGTGCAAATGGAGGTTGTGGCTTCACTTCAATTGGAATATCAAAGATGGGATAACAGGAAGAGACAGAGAGAGAGAGAGAGATAGCGGGAGAGAGAGGCAGAGAATCAACGTGGAAAATAAATGCATTTCATCTCTGGAGGAGGCATTCTGCTTGTATCCACACAGAACGATTCACTTGTGTGCTGTGATGTGAATGAGAACATGTTGGTGAGTTCAACAAAATGAACAAAGGTTCAAGATACAATGAAAACGATGACAAACAACAACAGAAGATCACCATGCAGTCATTGTGTGGTGCGATAGGGAACTGACACCACCAGGTTACATCACCAATTGGTGGGGAGATGCTGCCCAGTCCAGGATTGAGAGACGTGTGCTCTGAGTACACCTCTAGCGTTTAGTAGGATGGCAAAGGCTTATACAACTACTGATCTACTGGAACAAAGGGCAAGGAAAACATGCGGGCACACACACACACACACACACACACACACACGCTGACACACACACACACGCTGACACACACACACACGCGCGCGCACGCTGACATGCACGCACGCACGCACACACACACTCACACACTGACACACACACACACACAGTTTGAGAGTCCTATGGTAATGTGTGTGATAATCAGGCATAGCAGATGGCTAGGTAAGCTAAGGACAGCTCTGCTGTTGCTGCTCACTGTCCATGTGCTTTGCCCTTATCCTCACTGTGTCTTGCTTTTACATCTCATTTGTCTCTTCTACCCACCCCTGAATCAATGTGATGCCATTTGATGCTTATTCTTCTTCTTCTTCTTCTTCTTCTTCTGGTGTGTTAATAATCAACCATCATAATACTAATCATATAATTATCATATTTAATTACAGTGCTGTACATTACTACACACACACACACAGTTTGTCCGGAGGCTGTTCAGATTTAATTTCTTTTCACTCCTGCACTTCCGATCGGAGGCTGCGCTGAGAGCCACCCATGCTGTCGGGTCCTATTACAATCGTGGCGGGAGGACCGCTGTCAGAATGAAATGGATGCCAACACTTATAAACACAAGACACACGTGTGCTTGTGAGCGTGTGTATAGCTTTTCTCTCTCTCTGTGCGCACGTGTGATGGAGTTCATTAACCCTTTGTGTCTCTGCTAATGGGCCGGCCTGGCTGTGACCGCACGCCTCAGTTTCCTTTCAGTTCATGCGCCAGAGTGCCTGTTCATACGTGTATGTGTGCGTATGTGTGCAGGGTTCCCGCAGGTTCCTTGAAATCCTTAAATTTGATTTGAGAAGAAAAATCAAGGGTCCTTGAATTTGAGGGAATTGGAGCCTGGAAAGTCCTTGAAAAGTCCTTGAATTTGATGTTTAAGAAAGTGTGGGAACCCTGTGTGTGTGTGTGTGGATTCCTACTTTGAGTTACATAAAGAAGCAGATGAAGGTAGTTGTCGGCTCTGGAACTGGGTGAGGCTGCACACCTGTGGTGCATGAGCTGAATCAAGGCACGCATGTTAAACCAGCCATCGCCACACACACTCAGGGGGGGAGAGCGCGGACATGTCCACATTCACCACCTGCTCCGGCTCTAACATCTTGCCAACTCTCCAATATACTGGTTTCACCATCTACTCGTGTGCTGCCCAAAAGCCACCAAGGTGGTGTGTTCCCACACTAAAGACTTGTGTATATATATTCTGAGCGCCGTATTAAGTTCCACCATCTTGAAATGTTTGGTCGCAGCCAACGCTTGTTGTTGAAGCCAACTTAGAAACCGAGGCAAAGTTACAAAGACATTGAATAGGATTTGCTTGTGGATTACAATTTTGAAAAATGATGCTGTCGCTGTTGCAGTTACTTCAGCGATCTTAATATTGCGAACCATTGCCGGGTGTCAGGGTGAGTAACTACATACTCCTGAGTTCATATGTCTAGTAATGTACCCCTGTCAGCGTGGTCCTGTGGTACCTGTTTACGCCCTGGGGTGATCCAGAAACATCCCTTCTTCTTTCTTTGACCATTTACATATTTTTTCCTGAATGATTTAATTGTAATAATAATGAATTTTACTTGAACTGTTTTGCTGCCATTATGTTTGTCCATTAAGGCACCCATTGCACTCTGAACCAGCTCATGAAGGAGGGATCCCCATTTTTGCGTTTTTTTCCTTGCTAACTACGGGAGTTTTTCCTCGCTCTTTAGGGGTGGCGGGGGGGTCTCGGGTCAGGGCTGTCAGAAAATGTGTGAAGCCCCTGTCCTCAGTGTCGACTGCTGCCACGCAGGTGGGGGCATCGGGGCATCGCGCAGGACGCCCATACCTACACTGACCTTCACTTCCTGTTTTGTTTCAGTTCCAATTTAATTGAGCCACTGCGAGGCAAATAGAGAGGACTGAATAAAAATGCTTTGCAGCCGTGGGTCTCCACCGTGACCTATAAAACCTCCTATATGTCTAACTTTGACTTGTCTTTCAAACTCGTCCTATGACTTTGGAAACTATATACATACATACATATAGATATAGATATAGACATACAATATAGTGCTGCTACGTTAGTCTGTACGCAATATGCCTACCAGCATATTACGCTGTTAGGCCGAGTGTCCTTTGGCTGCGGTGCACTACAATAGTGTATTGTATTACACGGTGTTTTGTTATACTTTCCTCTCTCTCTGATGAACAACATGAAGCGTAGAGCGGGGCGATCCTTCCCCATGTATCGGGCCTCCTGAACGCACGTCGACGACAAACGAAAACTCCCGACACATCCGACCGTAGACGTTCCCTCGAGCGCCTGCGATAAATGACCGCGGGGGTTTCCGTGGCAACAGATGATGAAGAGGGCAATTTCGTGTTTTTTCTTTTTCTTCTTCTTCTTCTTCTTCTTCTTCTTCTAATACGCGCGGCAGTAGAAGTGAGTAAAGGAAGTGCCGCGACGCCCGTATGTCATCTGGGCCGACGTCGCGCCCGTCCCTTTAAGAACAGCGGCCCCTTTATCACCGGAGAGTGGGAGGGGGGGGGCGCGGCTCTGGCTAACGGCCGCGGAGAAGACGTCCTCTTCCTCTTCCTCGTCCGTACGCGTCTCATTTGTGCCTCCCGGCGAATCCACTCGGGGTGTTTTTTAGCGGAGTGTGGCGCGTTAGATGGGAGCCCACCTCACGCGAGTGGGAGAGAGAGAGAGAGAGAGAGAGAGAGAGTGTGGGTGTGTGTGTGGGGGGGGTTGGTGTGGAGTTTATGGTTACATTAGGCTCCGACAAGGCCACAGTCATTCATAAAATAAAAAAAGCATTAGCGGGCAACACAGTAGATGTGTTGTGTACAGGATGCAATATGAACTTAACCTTCACTGACTTTCTATTCTTTATTTCCACACCAGTGGCTTCTCACTCACACACACGTACACCTACGCACACCCGTGCACACACACACACACACACACACACACACACACACACACACACATAGACACCCACGCACACACACACGCACACGCACACACACACACATAGACACACACACACACACACATAGACACACACACACACGCACTCTGTACACTGCACAACACTACCCACTATAGCAGCGCCTAGGTGTATAAATCAGTGATAAATCTCTATCCACAGTCACAGCATGAGCCCAGGAAACGAATAAACACCACGATCAATATGAAGTACAGCGCGTGAATCAGGGAGCCGGCAACATTCACCCCAAAATGATACGAGATGAGCGCATGAGAGTCTGGGCTTCCCCATTTATGTGCAAATAAACAGTTAAGTCCCTGCCTAACCTGATCAAGATACCTGCCTGTGTGGAGATAAGAGCAGCTCCAGCTGGCTCTCTCACACACGCACGCACACACATGCACACGCACACACACACACACGTACGCATGCACGCACGCACACACGCTAGAGGCCCCAGCTCAGAGTGCTCGCCTGCCTACCTTCCCTTACATGAGATGCCGGGTGTTGATAAAGGAAAGATTGCCGACAACGGCTTCCTCTGTGAGCTGCGTGGTTTGACCACCTGCCAACACACTCCTGCCCACACGTACGGTGGTAGGAACACACGGGGTGAAACACACACACACGCACATGTGCATGCACACACAGGCCCGTGTGTTTATTGTTAGCTCAAATGCCAAGCTTACCGTCAGCATCTCGTCTCAGCAAATTGCGGTTGAGGTTTTAGCACATTTTAGCAAATTCAGCTCTTCTAATTCCTGTTGTGACATGACATTATTATACACGTTAATTTTAGCTCTGTAGCGATCTCCAATCTAAAATCTAGTTTTGTCCAAGTCCAATGTGAGTTGTTGAGTTATGGCTGCCGTGTGCGTGAACATGCACACATAGTTAATATTCTTCTCATACAAACAACTCGCTTAACAAGCTCCGCTTCGATCTTCCATCTGACAGGGGTCCTCCTCTTCATCTGATCTCTCATCGCTGTTGCGTTCGCCCTCAGACACATCTTCAATTAGAATGCCTCCCCTCCTCTCCCGCCCCTTCAGCGGATCCACTCAGCGCTGCCGAGGGACCCGGGGCGCTTCATGATTTTAAGCGAAAAGCCAAAAAGCGTTGAACCCGTTCTGAAGTGGGGGAACGTGGCGCGATGATGCCGACACCATATTCACATTAATCGCTTGCCTGCGTGTGCGAGGGGAGATAAAATGAGAGATAATGAAGGGACTTAGAGATGAATGAGGAACAATGATAAGATAGATATGTGTAATCTGTTACAAACCGCGTGAATACGACAGCCGCTATCTCCCGTGTTAAAAATAGCCTGCGTTGTTTCTTAACGAAAGGAAACAAATCATTCATTCATCCTCCGTTTACGTCGATCATCATTACCATCTTTCGGTGGGAACAAACGGCATGAATATAATCCGAATCGTCACAATCGTCCGTGTGACCGTTGCCGCGAGCGATGTGTGTGTTTTGCGCGCGGCCGGTACATCACCGGGGGTCTTTGTTCAAGACAACGCCGATCCGTCGTCGGGTCACATGGGATCCATATCACACCGGCCGGGTTCCATGGAGACGGAGAGGATTACTGTACAGCGACATCGCTAAAGCCTGCTTTCTGCCCGGGATCCACCCATCAAACCCGTTGGTGTTGTTATCCCTCTCTCTCGCGTGGAGAGATCAAATGTTTGGTGTAGAGCTGGAGAAATGTGTCCATGTTCTCCCTCTAATCCCTGGCAGGGGGATGTCTTCCAGGGATTAGGCGTTCCCTTATTTATTGTTTTAAAACCTCCGATCAAAGGCGTTTATATATTTATTAGCGACGGTTTCGCTAATGCTAATGCTCTAGGTAGCCGCGCGCAAATGCACGCGCACATGGCCGCTCCTTGCATTTGAATGCATTTTGTTAGATTGGTGAGGCCAACGCCGCCAGGGTTAGGGGTTCAATTCCCAACGAGGCCGCTCTTGAATGTACACACCGAGAATGCATTTTATTTGTGTTTTATTTATTGTGTATATGTGTGTTAACACGTTTTGTCATACGACAATATATCCCTCTCCCTGGTTACTACTATTATTATTATATTATTAATATTAATATATTATATAATACAATATTAATATCATAAAAATACAGTTGAAATGAAATGATGCAGGTATACAATTGCACAATTATAAAATAACATGGATGGAGTTAATGATCAGTGATTGCAGGTTTGAGTTTATCGGTGATTGCAGGCTTGATTTTATTGCACTAAGACGCTTTGGCACGTATCCTGTATTATAAATATATGTTTATTTTCCCCCTAACTGTCTCTGATAATGTCCTCATTATGCATGTTCTGCTTCGTATCGTCCATCTGCAGTCTGCATTATTCCCTGGCTGGTGAAGGAGGAGAGCAGAGCTCTGTGCACACCGTGTTGCCAGCATGCTGCTGATACAGAAGCCTTCCTGGACAATGAAGCCTGCAGCAGCCTGGATGCTGACCCTGGCTCTGTCTCTGGCTTTACAGGTAACTAACAAGAGAACACATTTACACAAGAGCGCACCAGCAACAGGCCACAGCAGACAAGACTTTCCTGTACTCATACATTTAAAGATTGGACCAGTATTTTGTTACGCCTTCAAGTATGCAACATGGAATCATCCGACAAGCAGGGTTTTATGCACGTATGGCCCATAAATGCATACACACACACGCAGTCACACATACACACACGCATACACACACAGACGCACACACAATGTGCATCTGTGTGTGCATGACTTTTTTCAACCCTTAACATATTCAACAAGGTTATTTGCAATTTAGTTTTTTTTGTTGCTGTTGGTTCATAACTCAAGTTTTGGTTAAGAGCTGGAGCAGCTCTTACCAGAAAGTTCAACGCATATTTGCATATCTTACCCTTAATGAGAGCACGACAGCTCACAGAGTACGACAGTTGGACACGCGCGTCTTCTCCCGACCCGGCACCCTTGGGTTTCCCAGAGATTTCACCGAACACTTCATCCACGGCATCGTCGAACCGGAATTGCCCGACCGATGCTTTCTAACAACACACCGTTTTCAAGAGACCTCATGATGTCAAAATGTTGACATGAACCTCATCATACAGATTTCCTTTGGGAGTGTTTTTCACTTTGGTTCACCCATGCTTATTATCTTGTGTTTGGTCCTTTGATGATCTCACTGGATCGCTCGTTGTTAAATAATGCTGACATTACATCTCAGCTCACGGTCACATCTCTATTTTGTTGGGTATTTCAGCATTTAATCAATTCCATGTCGTTTCTTTTCAAACTGTATAATAATAATGTAATCTATTCATGAATTAATTCAAGCAGCACAGGGCAGCACAGATACCAAAAATATAAATTGGTTTTTATCTGAAATTGTATGTGTTCGGCCTAGCAAGAAATTCATGCTTTTATCGCGCTAGTCTTGATGTGCCTTCTCTCTCTCCCTCCCTCACTCCCTCTCTCTCTCCCTATCTCCCTCTCTCCCTCTATCTTCCTCCCTCCCTCTCCCTTTATCTCCCCCTCTCTCTCCCTCTCTCTCTCCCCCCCTCCTCTCTCACTCTCTCTCTGTCTCTCTCTCTGTCTCTCACTGACTCTCACCCTTTCTCTCTTTGTGTCTCTCCATCTCTCCCCCTCTCATCCTCTCTCTCCCTCTCTCCTTCTCCCCTCTTTCTCTCTCCCCCCCTCTCTCTCTCTCTGTGTCTCTCACCCTTGCTCTCTCTCTTTGTCTCTCTCTCTCTCTCATCCTCTCTCCCCGTCCTTTTCCCCTCTCTTTCTCTTTTTCTTTTCCCCCCGCCTCTCTATCTCCCACTCTCCCTCTCTCGCTTTGTCTCTCTCTTTCTTTATCTCCGTCTCTCTCTCTCTCTCTCTCTCCCCAGACTCCCTCCCATGCTGCTCCTTCAGGTGACAGTAAGCTGGTGCGTACCGTCAGAGTGAAGAGGCAGGCCGCGGGGGAGGAGCTTCTGGCCTCTGATGCTCTGGCCAATCAGAGCAGCGGGGAGCAAGCTGTGGTCTTCAACCACGTGTACAACATCAATGTGCCCATGGAGTCCCTCTGCTCAGTGGATCTAGAGTCCTCTTCAGCTCCAGGTGATCATGTGTGATGGTATCATGCAGTTCAACCTCCTGTCCGTCTGTGTAGTGGGTGGACTTTATCAGTTATCTTGCAGGCACACACACACACACACACATACACACGCACACACACACACACATCCATGCATATACGCAGACACATAGACACAGACATATGCACACACACACATCTATGCACATACACACAGCCACAGACACAGACACTCTTACATACACACACTC
>OMKP01023225.1:0-11993 GCA_900302375.1 Bathygadus melanobranchus
ACACACGGAAGGTTGCTGGTTTGATCCCCCGGCTCCACCTAGCTAATTGACGAGGTGTCCTTCAGCAAGACACCTAACCCTAACCAGCTCCTGGTTGTTACCTTGCATGGTTGACACTGCCGTCGGTGGGTGAATGTGAGACAAATGTAAAGCGCTTTGGATAAAAGCGCTATATAAAAATGCAGTCCATTTACCACATCAGAAGTGTCCAAACCGCTACTTACAGGCAACATTCAGACCGGGTCTGAATGAAGACATTGTTTCAAATCAGGGTTCACACATGCATGTCTACACACATGTGAGCAAACTATCCCTGACACACACTCAGGGTAAACTGGTTCCTGTCATAGAGATATATCCCTTAAGGAGGAGGACAGGCCACACCCTCTCTGACAACACAGAACGGTATGTTTATCTCTTCTTATGGTATGTTTCAGTTGGTTTGTTAGCCAAATAATCAAGCTACAAGGAAGTTGTCTTGGTTCACTGCTACATAAAGAACTAAGAAATGCATACGAGAGCATTTTAGTACTATAGTCTCCATATAAAACACTGCAGGTGCGTGTGTTTAAAACACTGCTCATTAGACAAAGACGAATGTAAAAGTCATACAAATAAACCCTGGGTAGAGCTGGCCGATTATCATCGATATCGTGATAAAAGACTAGGTAACGTCTTAGGTTTTGGATATCGTAATATCGCGACATAATTGTTCCTGGTTTTAAAGGCTGCATTGCAGTAAAGTGATGCACATTTCTGAACTTACCAGACTGTTCTAGCTGTTCTATTATTTTCACTAAAGTTCTTAATAAAATGAGAAAATACTGTGGGTATTTTATATAGACTTTTTTTTTTAATGACCAGAAAACATGCTATATCATAATATGTATCTTTATTGATGACCTACGTGGGGAGACCCCAGACCAACAGCGTCTGTGGTCGGTTCTTCAGTGGAAAACAAAGTGGTTCTACAGGTCAGATGATGACGTTACCTCCTGTCGGCCTCCTGGCATGCGGTGATGGTCTGTCTGGTTACATTTGGTTGAAAACTCATCCTTCTTGACGGTCTGAAAAATGGAAAGATAGAAAGATTTGACAGCTTGATCAGGCTGGAGGAGCTGGTGGCTGTTGGTAGGGTAGAGACAAGAGGAACCCTTGTAGAACACAGGTGAGTTCATAAAGGTTTTTAAAAGGAATATTACTATGACTAATATTATTGGGAATATCTTGTGACTCATGGATGGTGTGTTTTTTTGTAGTTTCTTTTGTACAGAAGTCCACAGTTCCAAGAAGTCCCAAGAAAGTAATTCAATGTACATGTAAATGTATTTAGAAAGTCGTAGAAGGCGTCTGCCAAATGCCCTAAATGTAGTATTAGTATGTAGTAAGCCATACAACTTTCAAAAAATGATAACTTTAAACTGAAAATCAAAGTATTCCCCATACTATTAAATGATAGTTTGCTGGTGATTTGTGGACCTGGACATGTATAGAGTTTGTTCTCCATGCTTCTCCAAGCCTGGGCAGGAGCCCTGCAGTGAGACAGCTACTTGCCTGTATATCTCCCTTGTGAGGCCCCTTGTGTCCATACATGCACTCCACAGAAGCCTTCTTGTTCTCCCACATGTGGATGCGGAAGAGCGGCCGTCTTCTCATGGGATCCTCCACGCGTGGGTCATGAGGTGGCAGATACATCCAGCCGATCACAAACAGCCCCTCCACCTGGAGCAACCATGTCTGATAGTCAACAATCCACTAGTATCAGAGTTTCAGTAGACACATACAGTATATGGGGCAGGCCAGTCTAGTGGTTAGGGTGTTTGTCTCCAGATAACCCCTACCTGCTCCTTAATGTCCACAGTCTACCTGTAGACTAGCTAATGAGTAAATATATTCATACATATAGGACGCTGTAAAAAGGTATTTGCCCACTTTTACATGTAATGTCCTACTGTGCATGTTTACACAGTAGACAAAATCTTAAATAATAAAAATAATAATAGTATAATAATAATACAAATTATAATAAAAAACTTTTGTGATAAACATGAAAATACAGTTACAATACTCTGTTACGAGATACAACACTCCAGACCAGAGTCCATGTTTAATAAGAGCACGGCTTTGGGAAGTGTTCGGAGGTCTTCATCGTACATCCAGAAGATGGTTTTATATCGAATGAATGGAGGGAGGAGAGTATAGGTTATAACCACACGTGGAGAGAGCAAGGTGGGTCAAACTACAGCAGAAGACGACAATGCTTAGAAGACGACAACCCAAATAGTGACTCATTTGTCCCAGTTTGTCCTAAGTCACACTAGGCAGAGAAGATTGACCTTTTACAAAATCAGTGCCTTTTAAAATAATCAGACCTAGGATGACTTCTTCCAAAATAAGGCTGAATCACTTTAAGATGATTGACATTTTAAGCTGAAAGACTTGAGCCAGTCTAATTTAAAACACATTTCACTAAAAGACATGATATGAAGGCATTCCTTATAATAATCTGTAGTAGCCAATCCCCTGTCTCATGATGGGCCATGTGTGTGGTCCACTCACCACAACGTTAAGCAGGCCCCCATACGGCCCTATGTCTGGCTGCCACAGACCCAAGATATTTCTGTATGGGTGAAGCACTAGAAGACAAAAGAACATTATAAGTACACTTTCATATTGACATGTTATTCAAACAAACACCATGTGGATGATATAGGCTAAGTAGAACACAACATTCACAAGGTTTATAGCTGTGATAGCATAGACAAAATGTGGACCACTATTTTAGATTATTAGTATAGAGTTACTAGCATAGAGCCCTTTGTCAAAAGGCCTATGTGCCTGGATTTGACCTCAACCCCAAGCCACAAGTCACAAGGGCAATGAACTCCCTAAACAGCATGCCAAACATTAGCCATGTGTCCTATTGTCCTATCATGTGGAAGTCATCTGAGGTTAAGAATCCCTACATACAGAAATAGCATCATTACCGTAAGTGCATCCCTTGCCACAAAGAGAGTTGATCACGCTGTTGTTTTAACATTAACAACACATGCCAAGCTACATACAGTGCATGTAGGCCTACACATATTGTGTGTGATTGTGTGTGTGTGTGTGTGTGTGTAGTTAAAAACGAGGCTTACGTTTAACATAGAAGTCCCGACTGGACACACCGCCAGCCTCCATCTTACGCAGGTCCTCGTTCACACCAAATTCTATAGAGAGCAAAACAACAACATTATACACACACACATCAAATGTCATCTAAAAGTGAGAGCCAAGAACGTTTGAGCATATTGCAACGTAGCCTACATTATGCAATATGACGATTACTGGGATATAGCACAGCTGGACAAGTTTTTTAATCAGTAGAAATTAACCGACACAGTTTACCGTGCTACATCAAAAGCATGGATGTTTTTTCCAAGGTAATTTCATGTGACACAAATAACATTTGGGTTAAAGTGATGAGACAGAAACAGGTGCGGGGCCTGTGTTGAGCTGAGGATCCACAGGGCAGCAGTCTGTATTCACCCTCGGTGCATCGTCTTCTCCAGATCGTCTCAGTGTTGAGGATTTGTTTAAATTGCTTGCAGACCAGGGCGACAGTAGGCAGGGCCGGCCCGGGGAGTAAGGACAAGATCTCCACCAACAGCTCCGGGGGCAAATCCAACAGCGACTGCGGGTTCGGAGGTCCGGTGTTGGCCCGATCCACCATCCCCGGCCTGTTGTCGCCGGCATGTTCATAACAAACGTCACCGCTGGAGACCTTGCAGCCAAGGCCGCAGCTGCCGGCGTTCGCCTGCTTCTGGCCCACGATCCGCTCGTCCTCCTCGTCGTCCATGTCCACGTCCGAATCGCTGAGCGGGGGGTCTCGGCTGTGTCGCTGTCGTCGCCTGCACCTCCGCGACTGGCCCACTCCGCAGAGCCTGGCGCACACCGCCATGCGTAGTCACCACAGCGCCTGCATTACATCACTACGACACACTGCAGTCTGGGAGCCGGCGGCTGCGGGCGGTGCGAGGTGGTCTGTCCTTGGGGGTCCGTAACGATGGGCGGAACCCAACCCTCTGACGTCACGCCGCGTCGCAGTTCAAAGGACACCGCGTTATCGCGCGGGTCTCGTTATCGAGCGCCTGTGGTCTACCTGTCTATACATAACATATCTATATATCTGTCTATATACCTGTCTATATGTGTCGTTAACCGGACTGAACCCTCATTCAACCGAGCCTTTATCGATGAAGACAACGTTTCATCCAAACATATATATATATTAGTTCGGTAGGTGGCGGTAAAGACATTATCAACGGACAATTCCAATGAACAAATCAATAAAATAAAAAACATACGTATATAATTAATAAATCTCAAATTTAAACACACACCTTTTATATTATATATATATATCTTGGTCCCCGGGCGCCGCTTTGATGGCTGCCCACTGCTCCTGGCTTTCCCTGGGGGAGGACGGCCGGGATGGGAAAACGTGTCTATACCGTGTGGCAAATAAAAGGACCAATGTCCTCTGATTACTATTACTAATATGAGGAAAACTCCAAAACATGACATTCTGTTGTCGTCACCAAGAAAACACGTAGTTGCCATGTTTGTCAAAAGAATGAATAATACATGATTTGACTATATTTGAGATGATATTGTGGCAATAGCCCATATATACACACGCAGGGCTTCTTAACACTTTTTAATTTTTACTATTTTATGTAATACATCGTTTAAAACACAGAATATCCGATTGTACAACTTCAGACGCAAAAAATACGACATTGTTTACAAACTGAATATGTGGACTATTTTGGTTTGGATCTGGCAACCGAGCAGCAAGCGACCTACAGGCGGGAAACTGAATAGTAAACATTGATGGAGTCACGTTAAGAGATTAATTCATAGACTAACATTTTAACTCATCTGTTAAACCGGATCGCTACAGAAATACAACATTTTGTCCCACTCAGTTTAAAAGTTCACCATGAACAAGATACTGTCGCTGTCCGAGGGGGACGGCGCGGGACCGCTCCAGAAACACCTGTCTTCCTTATCAAACGACCAGGTAACCTGTTGGGTGTCACCAAACATAATGTATGGGTGTCGCCCAACGTGATGTATGGGTATCACCCAACATGATGTGTGGGTATCACCCAACATGATGTATGGGTGTCACCATGGATGATTAGGTGTCACCATGCATGATGTATAGGTGTCACCCAACATAATGTATAGGTGTCACCCAACACATTGTGCTGCTGTTCACCGTTGATCCGGTTCTGTCCCAGTTGATCACAGTTGTCACCAACGCCGCCCTGAAGGGGAACAACGTCGGCGCTACGATCAAAGGGATCTTCAAAGGTGAAGGCGAACACTCCCAGATGAAATACACAGAAACACCTCCAAACGTCCTTGATCGGTTCTAATTAAACTCTGTACATGTCCTCAGGATCTCCACCCAGTGACCCCCAGGGATCCGCCCGCAGACTGCTCCTGTATCAGCACTGCATCCCCCTATGTGAGTCAGGGGATCTGCAGACCGAGGTGGCGGCAGACATCATCGGGCTGCTGATGTTGGAGGTGAGGCTCTGAGAAGCTCTTCATCACCTGACAGACGTTTGTCCAGTGATGTCATTATTTTACAGACCATGGCCAGTACAAAGGACCTTTTGGAGTGGGGACATGTGTTTACTGACGCTAGTTATTGTGTCAACATATTGGCACAAGGTCGCTGTAATTGTGTAAGACATCCTGACGTACGATTTGTTGATGACTTATCAACATCAATGTTGCTTGTTTTCAACATGTTTATATTGCATCCCGATGTCTTAATAGTTAATTCCATCAACTATTCACGTGTGCTAACCTACTTAATATTTCCAATCCCTCCTTGACTTGTTCACTTTAACCAGAGACATTTTGTTCTTGTTAAAAGGCTCATAATCTATCCGCCACGTGTCTGGAGGACGTGGCGGCCCATTTTGTGGAGGCCATCAAGTCGGGCAAGATGGTCAGTGGGAAATCTCTGGAAGTGTTTCCTACCGTGCTCACGGCCCTGGCCGCCTGTGATGCACTGTCATTTGGCAAAGGTAATTATTGGCCTCATTCACCTGGCAGCCATCTTGGTTTTAAACACTAGGTGGGCTGAACCAAGATGGCCGCTTGGTGAATAAGGTCCATACAGGCTGTGAATTTGCTGTTGTATTTTTTTTTATTTGTTAGTGTAGAGCATTTAGTTCAGTGTTTATTTGCTCATGGTTGTCCTCCGACTTTCAGGAGAACTCAGCGGCGAGGAGTACAAGAAACAACTCATTAACAGCCTCTGTTCAAGCAGGTGAGCCACTACTAAATTACTAACTCTCTACGAACTCAACTACTAACTAACCTCTCAACTACTCACTAACCCCTCAACTACTCACTAACCCCTCAACTACTAACTAACTCCTCAAATACTCACTAACTACTACAGCCTCAGTCTTTGTCTATATTTCTTTGTGTGCTTAAATAACAAACGGGCACACAAACCGTTTTGAGGTGAGTCACATGCCTTCGTCTTCCTTTTAATAGACAACATATAGTTGTATGATATTCTTTATTAAGCTGTGTGTGTGTTGTGGACATGGATGTGTGTTTGTGTGTTCATGCAGATGGGACCCACGATGTGTGATCCATTTGACCACCATGTTTCGGTAAGTGTGCCCATGTCACGAATGTAGAACAAGCACATTTTCTTTCAGTACAAATGTCCTTCATTATAACTAACGATTGTTTTGAATTACAGTGAATTCAGATACATATCATTAACGGGTTGGGCTCAAGGGTGCCAGATTGACAGACTTAGATATTGACAGAAACTTTCGCCTGGGAGTCAAACACGCTAACCACTAGACTATCCCACCCCCTAATCGTTAAAGCCCTGTTTGGTTGTTCTCAGGGACGTCCCTCTGTCTCCAGAGGAGCTGCAGTTCCTAGTGGAGAAGGTTCTCAGGATGTTCAGCAAGCTGGAACTACAGGAGATCCCACCATTGGTTTACCAGCTGTTGCTGTTATCTGCCAAGGTGAGGGCATGCACATGTAATACTGGTTCCTGATGCCACACCGCTACACAGCAGGGTCTCGAACCGGCAACCCCAGGATTGGAAGACCAGCAAAAACATTAAGGACCTGAATCACTGCAGTCACTTGGCCACATTGTCTTTTGACTCCTGGGGTTGCCGGTTCGAACCCTACCAAGAGCAGTTCTCTCCTCATTAAATTTGTTCTCATCAAAATGTTCTGCCTTATGGAACTGCCGTTTGTTTACTTAAAGGTACAACGTACAACAGACATAGCATGCAATGTGTTTGCTCTCTAGCCGATTCTGTGCATAATTGGGGTAAAAAGGTTGTAATTAGTTACAAGAATACAGCTAATTGGTTGTTAACACATACTGCTTGTCTCTTAGGGCTGTAAGAAGCAGGTCCTCGATGGAATCGTTGCTTACTTTAAAGAGCAAGACCTTCACCAGAAAGACGAACAAGAGCGTGGAGAGTAAGTGAGGGAAGCGTATGTATATGCAGCATGCATACCTTATATGCATACTTTATTTACCTACATAAACCTGATGTTTTTTACTTAAATGTATTTGTGGCATGTGTGTGGCTGGTTTAAGCAGTCTCAACTAGCCAGAGTCAGACTAATTGGTTTGGCTGGGTGAGGCTGCACACTTAAACCAGCCACCACCACCCACACTCAAGAGAGCGCTAGCATAGTTACCATCTGCTCTGTCCATTTCATGTAAAAACCTTACAATAAACCGGATTCCTCACCACCTTCCTGTGTCTTGCTGTTTTGGGGAGCCCTTACGAAGCCACTTAGGTGGCGTGTAGACCTTATCTGCTACTGTATTCTATTTTCTTTGACCTGAGCAAGCTCAACATGAAGTAAGTAAGACAGCACTGTGTGCTCAGGAGCCTGGATCTGGAGGTGCAGGCCATCCCTAAGGAACAGCTGCGGCACGTGGAAGGCACCACTATCCTCCACGTGGTATTTGCGATCCGACTCGACCACGACCTCGGGAGAGAGTTCCTCAAAAGCCTCAAGGTTTCTTTTCTAACTCCTGGGAGAAAAGCACAGCACAACATCCCTGTACATGTATTCGTTATACTAATGACCTTCATGACTTTCCCTGCAGTTATCCTACGGAGACCTGTGTCCCTTTGGCGTTGCACTCTTACTTTCAGTGGCGCGCATCCAGCGATATGAGGACCAGGTACGAAGTCCACCGAAATATCCACAACACTCAATTCTGTCTGTACTGGCATGTTACTTATGGACGGCCACTGGGTTTGGGCAGGTGTTTGACCTACTTAAAGGGGCGATCACAAAGAGCTTCAAAGACGAGTACCTGAAACAGGGGTCGAAGCTCCTCAAGGATCTGTTTCCTGGGTGCTGCAGCGTGGCTCAGATGATCCGCGACACAGTCAGCAACAGGTGTGGATACTTTGTGTGTGTGTGTGTGTGTGTGTGTGTGTGTGTATATATATATATTATACTATTAGTACTAATAAATAATAAAGTGCTCTGAATCATATGGACAAACAGAATGCTATAGAACAGCTGCTATAGAACCCCCGTTCCTCTTCATCAACACTCTTTTACCCAATCAGTGTGTATGGTTGGGACCATGTGACCCAAGGCCTGGTCCAGTTGGGCTTCTTCCTCATGGACACGTTTGGACCCAAACCAGGGCCATTTGGCAAGGCTGCCGAGTCCGGGCCCAGTGGTGCAGCCAAGACACCCAGTCAGCAGGCTTGTCTGCTGGGGAGACAGGTCCTCCTGGAAGGCTTCAAGGTACATGAAACAAATTGATCAGTGTTTCTGCACTCATTTCATGTCAATTTGGTTTAGTTCTAATAATATTTGTATTTATTGATGGCGCTACGGTTAATGATTGATCAACATTTCCTGTACTTTTTTCATGTGGGCACGTAAGATGTGTGTAAGCTGTGTGTCGATTTGTTGTAGGGTTAGTTTATTATAATAATAGAAGTATTTATTGTACCTCCAAAGTGGTAATATTGTCATAATCCCGTCTCTTGTTCAATGTGTGTGTAACTCCTACAGCTTCATGAGCCCATCAGGGGGGAAATACTAGAACAAGTGTTGAATCGCTTAGTCACAAAGACAGCCTCGCCTGTTCACCACTACATAGGTGAGATATCCCCTGAGACACATGGATAGGACGTTTAAACAGGATCAGGAGTTTTCAACCAATTCATTGATTTTCTTGGTTTTGTCTTCTGTTGTCTTGGCAGACCTGTTCTCTGACATCGTGATCTCTGCTCCCATGATCCTCCTGGAGTCGGCGTCTAAGGTGACAGAGACATTCGACCATCTCTCCTACCTCCCGCTGGCCACCGTGCAGGGTCTGCTCAAAGCTGTCCAGGTATGTTACAGATGGTGAGACTGACTGACTGACATGTACCTGACATGCTGTCCCACACTGTAGGGAGGTGCTTGTTTTGACTCTTGGGTCGGATTTCAAACAGTCCGTCTGTAGCGTAGAAAACCACAGAATAGTCTACTATATTGTCTTGGGACAACATCAGTGTATCCTAACAGGAAGTGTTTTTTGGACAGATCTGATCATGCCGCCATATGGCCACATATAACACACCTGATCTGATCAGCCTCTGATTGGCCCAGGTTATCAACAGTTGACTTTTATGATGCTGAAGCAGCTCAGCTCGGGCTAGGCTCCTGTCCTCGTGCCTGAAGCTCGAGTGATCGAGGTCTTAGCTTGAGCATTAGGAAAACATTTTTGCATGTAGCGTTGATGTTCTGATGTTCCAGCCGCTGCTGAAGGTCAGCATGTCCCTGAAGGATTCTCTGATCCTGGTTCTCCGCAAGGCCATGTTCTCCAGGTAAGAACACGCACACGTTAGTGTTTAATGTTGCTAACCACTGGCTCATGAATCTAAAACATGCATAACTGCTTCATCTGCAATATCTGCTCCGTGTCATCCAGCCAGCTGGACGGCAGGAAGTCTGCAGTGACCGGCTTCCTGCTACTGCTGAAGAACTTCAAAGTGCTGGGAAGCCTTGCCTCCAGCCAGGCCAGCCAGGCCATCTCCTCCAGCCAGGTACAGTCTAGCTCCACCACCTACCTCACAGAGCCCCGCCCCTGACCTCACAGAGCCCTGCCCCCGACCTCACAGAGCCAGCACCTGCATTCCGGCCGTACGTAGGGCCAAACCGCCACTACCACTCCACCCACTGTTGCATCGGGACACCCTACACTACATGGGTGGTAGTAAGACCCCAGGGTTGGTAAAGCCAGGTTGTATGTTGAAATAAACAAGAGAGCATTGTTGTGGAAACTGTCCTCCCTCTGGTCCTCTAGATCCAAGTGGACGTCCACTCGCGCTACAACTCTGCCGCCAACGAGGCCTTCTGCCTGGAGATCCTGAGTGGCCTGCGGCGTTGCCTGGGGCAACAGGCCGACGTCCGCCTCATGCTGTACGAGGTTCGACCTTCACACTGCCCCCCCACACGGACTCATTTATCAGATGCTTTCATTCACAGTGGAACCAAGTGATTTTTCTGTGAAGCTCTTTTGAGCAAGGACATTTTGACATTTATTTGTTCCAAAGGGGTTCTATGATGTCCTGCGTCGGAACTCTCAGCTGGCTAGTTCCATCATGCAGACCCTGCTCTCACAGGTATGTGGTCTAAATACAGACCTATATATAGCTGCTGGGTGAGTGCCGCTGTAGATGCTATGGCTGGAAATGTGTCAATATGGGAAGACTGGGGATTGTTGACACATTTTTTAATTGTGTGCGTGTGTGTGTGTGTGTGCACGCGCGCCTAGTTGAGACGCTACTACGAGCCTGAACCAGACCTCTTGCCTCCTGTCAAACTGCAACTCTGCATCACAGCTCAGGGAGACCAAGTCTTCCTGCAGGAACCCCTGGTATGTTTCAAAATAAAAGCCCCCCCCCAAACTTCCAATGTATAATTGCTTTGCAGCCTCCAAGACGTGTCCATCCCCCTCTCCCAGGGCCACTTGTTGAGCTGTACCATGCACAGCCTGCTTTGGCTTCAGAGCGCGCAGCTGTCGGCCAACCCCAACGCTGACGACAGTGATGATGAGGAGGAGGATGATGAAGAAGCAGGCGGGTACAAGTCTGAGCTGAACGCCATCTTGGAGAGCATGATGCAGCGCCTGGTGAAGAGCGAGCTGGAGGACTTTGAACTGGTACTGGTTAAAGGGGAACTAAACCACTTTTCAACCAGCTTTGCATCATTTGTATATGGACAATGTTTACCTTTCCTCCATGTCGCCACAAATATGAATGATAGTCAACAGCATTTATAAAGCGCTTTTCAAGACGCCCAATGGGCTTCACGTAGTGAGTGTTTGTGTGGAGATACCCACCTCATCCACTACCAGCGCGTAGGACTCACATGGGTGTGCCAGGACATCAATGAATAATGAGTTATAATAATCATTCATTACCCCATGATTAAGTATTGGTGCTGGTGCAGCTTAGAATCTAATTGTAGAGCTGATTTACATCCTCTGGGCCATGGCCCTCTAGTGGCCTGCGAGGGCATCAGCCAAATAGTTAACCAAAAAACTATTTTGCGGATGAAATGCATGATTACATTGGTTCCGCAAGTGAAAAGGTGGGGAACTATCCCTGTCCTCGAGCCATGCTGCAACACTGATCAATGAATGATAAACCGAGCGTGTCCACCAGGACAAGTCTGCAGAGTTCTCCACAACGTCCAGCGTGGGGGTGAAGAACAGCATCTACGCCGTGCTGGTGATGGGCATCTATGAGGTGCTTCTGGAATACAACTTCATCAAGGCCAACTACAGGTAGCACCTATAGACTCAACACATAGGCTTGACCGACCTCTTCAACCTAGCCAACAAATGAATGTTGTCTGATGTCTTTCTGATTATACTGCAGGATTGATTTAATCTTATGTCTTCTTCT
>OMKP01023227.1:0-14611 GCA_900302375.1 Bathygadus melanobranchus
GAGAGGGCACGGGCACGAAAGAAAGAGACACGGAGAGAGAGAGAGAGAGAGCACGGGCACGAAACACAGACATGGAGAGAGAGAGAGAGAGAGCACGGGCACGAAACACAGACGTGGAGAGAGAGAGAGAGCAGATGGGGACGGCAGCAGATTTATGTCTCTGGGTCGGCGGGAAGCTGGCGTTAATTACAGCTTGCCTGCTCCAGGTTGACTTGACCCAGCAGCTCTCTGGGGACCGGGGCTGCTAGACAGGCCTGGATCAGACAGACAGGGCTGGAGCACACTGACAGGTCTGGATCAGACAGGCAGGGCTGGAGTACACTGACAGGTCTGGATCAGACAGGCAGGGCTGGAGCACACAGACAGGTCTGGAGCAGACAGGCAGGGCTGGAGTACACAGGCAGTTCTGGATCAGACAGGCAGGTCTGGATCAGACAGGCAGGTCTGGAGCACACAGACAGGTCTGGAGCAGACAGAAATGTCCTTGTTTAGACAGACAGACAGACTGGTCTATCAGCAGACAGACCAGTTTAGACAGACAGACAAGCCTGGTTTAGACAGACAGACAGACAGACAGGTCTATCAGCAGACAGGTCTAGTGGAGACACTGATCCCACCCTGAGGTCACGGTGCCCACAGAGGGGTACGTTATACACTCATTAATGAATTTAGCTGCCTTGTGAGGACTGCTGGTTCCGGCTCAAACCATCCCACAGGCTCCACCAAGGACTCAAAAATCTTGGTGTGTTTCCCAAATTTCACCGTGAGAATGTGAGACAGTTAGAGGCTAGCGTGGGATTGCGAAGATTTTGGTAAATATCTTTGGCATTTTGACTACCGATCGACATCACCAGACTCTAACTTCATACCAGAGTCTTGAGTCCACACCCCTCACCCAAACTACTCAACTAAGCTCTGTGTTGATGAACATTTCCATGATTCACTTTTATTTCATGCTATCAGCTTTTAAAATGTAAAATACTTTTTCATTCAACAAATTAATGATTTAGTCAACTCTGTGCATTGCAGAGTACTAAATGATTTAGCATGTTCTGCTAACATAAAATGGCCCAATGCTGGCATTCCTTCTGTTTATGCTATCTGGAGCAAATCTAAGCAGTAGCATGCGAGTAAACTTGAAACTTTCTCTAATGGTTAAGCTAAATGTTGGCCTACATATTATTTATTGTAAATGTTCCGTGGGAATGTTGTTTCCTTTTTAAGTGTTTGTTTGACAACCGAGTAAGATGACAGAATGTGTTTTTTCAGGGTAGCTGCAAGAGCAATGCTATTTGAAGGTGCCTCGTCATCGCAGTCCCCACCAGTGGGAAGGTAAGCTAGCAAACATTTTAGTTATAATATAATTAATAATTAATCAGTTCCTCTTTCAACAAATGTGTTACTTTTTTGTAAGTCGCTTTGGATAAAAGCATCTGCCAAATGCTCTAAATGTAAATGTAAATTAGTTGAATCGTTTATTTATTTATGTGTTAAATGATTGTATTCATTAATTTATTATTTTTATTTTTCAGGGACGCTAAAGCGATGTATTCCTGTGAGGCAGAGCACAGCCATGAGCTTAGCTTCCCCCAGGGAGCGCATTTCTCAAACGGTAAGTTCACCCCAAACGGATAACATTCCAACAATCAAACCGATTCCACAGATACAACTTTCAGCCAGACAGCCTCCCCAAGCAGAGGCGATGCCACCATGTACGGTTCTCCTGTAGGCTACAATTAAAATTGAACAAAGGACAGAAACACCCAAGGAATCAGGAAGTTGGCTCGTTCCAACTTCCTGGTTGGAGCAAGCCAACCTCGCCATTGTGTTTAGCCATCGATAACACCCCCATACGCCCACTATAACCCAAATCCAAACAGCACACATATTTATTCTTTCTTCTCTTCAGCCTCTTTTTATTACCACATGTATTATCCATGAAAAATGTCTTGGCAGTCTCCCAGGGTGGGCCAGGTCACTGTAACCCTGTAATGGCAGTGCTCCCTGTTAGCGTAGCGTAGCTGGCGATGTGCCCTGGCTAACGTCAACAACCTCCCTGCATTAGCTAGGCACACAGTTTTATTACTCCTACCTCCTCCTCTCTCCTCCTCCTCCTTCACGCTGCCACGCTCCTCACCAAATAAATATTTTTGTTGTCTAGTTGTTTCGGAGGCCATTTCAGTTTTTAGTAATTATTAACTTAATATGACTTTTATGTTATGTTGGCGCTGGCGAGCAGTGCCGCCTCAGTAAGGGCTTCATTTAAAAAGACCAACCTGACCTCAAGTCTCTTGCTGTCTACCATTAGTGGACTATTCTGCCCGGCAACAGTGCCCCCTCTCTGCTTCCATTAGGCCAGGGCAGTGAAGGTTTTGTCATTTCTTAGTGGCTTGTTTCATCCATTCATTCATTGCTTCATTCCTTCATTCATTCCAACTGTAGTTTACCCTTCCGTCGAACCCGGTTGGCTCCAAGCGACTCTCGATGGCAAGACGGGTCTGATACCAGAGAACTATGTCGTCTACCTTTGACAAGCGGGTCAAATATATGAACATATATCGACATATATGTATACTTCTTTTCATGGTATCCATGGAAACACGGTGTGACGAGACTTTGTTGTTGAGTCTTTTTTTTCCCACTGCATTCAAACAACAACAACAGCAACAACAATAGTATGACAGTTTTTAATAATAATATTAATAATAATAATAATAATGCCAAAAGTACATAGCTACTTCTCACAATTCATCCATATTTGTGTTTACCAACTCCAGGTATTAGAAGTTTGAAGTTGGTTTTCAGTGACTCCATACCCTCTGAATGAAAAATAGAAATCTGTGTTCATCTTGTTTTACTGTACTGCAGGACTACCACATCACATGTAACATGCTATATTCTGACAAATACACACATTCATAGTCTGCGGAACCTGGGTAACAATGGCAAGCAGCTTCCTCTGGAATAGTCCTTTATTTGAATAAAATCTGATTTATTTTTAAATAACAACAAAGCAAGAACAGTCCTTACTGTTAACTTGCCTCTGTGTTGAACCCCTCCCCCCAATGGTACTGTGCATTTCAGCTTATGACTATATATATATCCAAAGTCGTTAATCAAAACTATTTACCTTGACACTGTGCTTCGCGATATATTTTCACATTCAGTATATTTTCTATTGTAAAAGAGTATTGTTTTTAATTATGATGATAAATTGTGATGTTTTTAACGTTAAATGCTTAGTAACTGTCCTCAATGGTACACAGGTGTACTAAAGATGATTCCATAGGCTGTCAAATGTGTTCGACATATATCAAATAACGATGGTAAAGATGATTTGTTATTTAATTATTGTCTTGCTTTTACAATATATGTGTAACACAATGTGATACAAATGTAATATCCATCACCTTGGTTGTAACAAAAAAATCATGAATCCCCTTTACAACTCAATATCGTCACGTTCTCTATGAGTTTTACACACAGATAACAAACAGATGAAGCGTGTTTCTTATGGAGGTGAACAGGAAGGTTCTCAGCCAAGGGCGAGCTGTACTTTTCTGTTTGAATACACGAGGATGTGATGTGTGGCCATGAACTGTCTCTCTGGAATGCTACTCCCTGGCCACCATGCGTTGGACCACACCACAGAAATACACAGAAGTGTAAGCAGTTATGTCTGTCCTGTATACGACACATCCACCAATAAAACTGTGTGAATAATCCCTGTGTTTGTCTTGTTTTCTTTACTGAGGCCAGAGTGAATTAGGACGGCATGGAGGAAATGCTAAGGCTTATTACTCATTCTAAACGATGCTAATCATAAAATGTGCTAGCGGCTACCGTCGTGTGAATTCCCTGCTTCATTATTTCGCGGCCTTTGAGCATTTGGTTTCAGCAGCGCTCAGAAATGGCTTATAAAGTTCAGAGCAGGAAATGTTTGTTGGGTAGATCAAGGGGGAGTTGTTTTGTCGTTTTGTTTGATGAGACCAATAAAGGTTTTCTATTGAAGTGTGATCCAGAAAATGGAGCCATATCCTGGATAAAGGAGTGTGGAAATATTCTGATATTGTACTTAGAAGACAGCTTAGACAGCTGGTCTCTCGCTTTCTCTCTCTCAAATATATTTATATCTGTATAGATGCCTAACCAAGCCTACATGGATGTGTTGGGTTTGTATTTAGGTTTTCCTAAAAAAAAAGGTTCACCATTTTGATTTAGTTATTCTCCTCTATGTATGTCCTGGTGATCTATGACTTTCATCTGGACTACAGAGAGCTTGGCCTGTATATCATATTTTATCATCTTGTTCCTCAATTTTAGTTAGGCATTAGCTCTGGGGGCCAACAAGGGTCCTGACTGGATCTCCTAGGTTTAATTTACTTCTGTCCCTCTTTCCTAAAATATTAAATATAATAATAGATGTCAAACATTGAGAAAAAAACATTTCTCTGCTTCAAACCAGCCCACGAGAATAGATCTTTACATTTTAGAAACATTGTGGGGTGAAGAACAAAACGCCTTCTGCAAGTTAGATGAAAATGTTGATGGTGCTAATAATGAAGAATGGCGTCCAGCAGGTGTTTTCCCTCCACCTCACTTGGTGTGGAACAGCAACGGTCTGACCATCCCTGCCAGCACCTTGGGCAGCTGGGAGGAGATGACCTCTGACATCATCTCTGGGAACTCCACCTTCATGGCGTCTGCCTGGATGTAGGTGCTCAGGCAGTACAGGTTGACCTTCTTGACGATCTGAAACACCAAGGTCATGTCGCCAATTAGTAGTGCCAGGAAACAACCCCAGAAAACGAGTGAATCATGTACTCCCACCCAGAGAGATCAGGGAGGGAAATGGTGTAGCGTACCTCATGCATGGAGTCCATCAGCTTGGTGAGGTGGTAGAAACGCTGGGAGCTCCCCACCATGCCTTTCTCTCGTTGGTGGATGGCTTTGGTCAGCTCCCGGATGTAGTTCTGCCGCATCTCATCGAACACCGCCTGGCTCTTCAGCCCTTCCAGGGGAACTGCGAGAGGGGAGGAGGAGAACGCTTGGTTAAATGAGTCAAACTACGCACAGCAATGTGGGCAGCAGTAGCTCAAGAGGTAGAGCGGTTGTCTGGCAACTGGAAGGTTGCTGGTTCGAACCCCGGCTCCCCCTAGCTAATTGTCGAGATGTAGAAGACGCATAACCCCAACTGCTCCCGACGAGCTGGTTGTTACCTTGCATGGTTGACATCGCCATCGGTGTATGAATGTGTGAATGTGAGGCAAATGTAAAGTGCTTTGGATAAAAGCGCTATATAATTGCAATCCATTTACCAATGTTGTGTAATATTGTTGTGTCCCCCACTTGCATTTGCTGAGGTCAAAGCTTTTCATGCTTTTGAGTGGTAAATTATTTATAGCTCACTATCTGTCTATCCTACTTAACGTCTGTGCTCATTTATTGCAATCTTGTTGAAGTCACCGAGGGGTCAATGCATACAGGGAAGGTGCTTATTTTAAAGGTCAAGTTAAATTTAATGATATCATCTGCTCCATAAATCACGCCTTGGTTCTCTGTCGCAGTACAGCACCGTCTCCATATACAGAAACAAACAGGAACGCTTCATGGCTAACCTGTCTCACGATGGTCCAAACCTAGCTCACGTTCCCTATTCGTGGGTGAACAATCCAACGCTGGGTAAATTCTGCTTCACAATGATAAGAAAAGTCCAAGGATCAAGAAAAGTATGTTTCTACTATAGGTCACCTGGCAACCCGCTCTTTGCTTTGGGTTTAGTTTGGTTTGTGACTTCAGATGCATGTCATTAAGGAGCAGGTGGGGGTTAGGCCATCTTGCTCAAGCTATGCTCACGATTATTAGTACCTTCGTACTCTGTTATATTAGAAAATAGTGAACGCAATGGTTCCCAAACCATTTTGGTTTGGTTTGGTCTAGCTTAGTTTGGCTTGGCTTTGCTTGGTTTTGCCCGGTTTAGCTTATTTTGGTTTAGTTTAGTGTGGCTTACCTGTGTTCAGCAGAATGATGGCCTTCATACAGAGGAACTCCTCACGTGTCACCTGAAGGTTGGCGAACTCCTGGGGGATGAACTGCATGGCCAGACACAGGTCATAGATGGGGGACCGTCTCATCTGCTCCCTGAGGACGGGAGACCACTCACTTTCATGCATAAAACCCAATGTTATATAACATGAAACCAATACATACAGTATGTGCTGCTTTGCCAGGGTGGCGGGGCTTGGAAATAACATGTTGGAAAGGTTATTATGGTACGAGATGAGAGCTTGTGTCGGGTTTGGGTTATTGTTATATTGTTTAAAGTATGTGTTACAGTAAAAAGGAGTGATTGTCTGTTATCATAATGTTCTAGCCTAGTTGGCTGAACAACGATAGCGTTGTCAGTTTATCCACATGACTAATACGAGTTTGTTTAGTTTTTGTACATGCAATTAAGTAAATGAAACTGAACTACTGTTTTCTAGGTATTCCAGCCAGTGATCATGACATCACAAATGGGAGTGTCCATGAAGTTGTTCATTTGGTGAATCAACCAGTCACCTCCCTGGTGGACTGTACTGTTCTGTACTGTAGTGTACTGTACTGTACTGTACTGTACTGTGACTGTACTGGTGAAGTTGGATCATCTGCGTGGACACTCCCACCTGTGATGTTACCAGTGGATAGATATTTAAATGGCATCTAGTGGGCCTGATTCACCTCGTGGCTGAGATGGATTCAACCGCTCGGTGAATATGGCCGATGACTAATCAACCTCACACCTGGTATTTAATTCAGGGCCCTTTAAGACACAAGACATTATAATAAACACTAGGGGCCGATTGGAAGCTACTTACTGGTTGAGAATCAGATCCGGGGCAAAATATAAGAATTCACTTGTAACATTCTGGAAGGACCTCCAGCCCAGAGAGAAGACCATCAGATTCATCCAGGAGAACTGGATCAGGGTCATCTGGTCTGTGATGTGCAGGTTACGAAAGCCTGGTAGAAGAACAGAACACAAAATAAACAACACTGGTATCGCAAACACTTGGCTTGGCTAAGGCTAACTGCTAACGCTAACTCTTAATGTAATATTAAACTTTCAGTTATTGACTCAAAATGCTACCGAGTCATTTGTTTGGTAACTACACTAACATGTTTCCACGCTTGACCTTAAGCCAACAATTTTTGCACACAATGTACTCTCCGAGAGATGGTTGTAACATTCAAAAACAACTTTGTACACTAACTTGTTGAACGTTATGGCTACAAAGTTGAATGGTTTATCTTTGCCTCTGTTTAAAGTTTCAGGAGACCATTTTACACCAGAACACCATTTTAAAACTTTAAAACTACCCACACCTCCTGGTCATCATCAGCGTAAACAATACCACTGTACAATGCAGAGAGAACTTATTTCCTCCATATTACTATTCGTCTAATTCAATAACAACCTCTCAGTTCATACTCTCTAGTTACTAATGCTGTAGCTTAACCACTTCCTGCCTCTTATGACAACAGCGACAACAGAGGACAAGCCGAGGCCAGGGCAGCTCCGAGGCCAGGGCAGCTCCGAGGCCAGGGCAGCACCGAGGCCAGGGCAGCTCCGAGGCCAGGGCAGCTTGTTGCTGGTTGCCCTCGGCGACCGACTGTGGGTGACCCTGACCAGCACGGGGATGTGGAGTGGTGGTGGGGTAGGGGGTAGTGGTCACCTGGCAGGGATTTGGACCATCTGACGATCCACAACAACTGCCTCTCACACAGCCGGTTGAGGCTGTTGAGCAGCAGGTGCGGTAGGTCGGGCTGGGAGTTGTCGAAGCCGGAGTACACCGTCTCTGGTTCGATGTTCTCCAGGATGCCTAGGATCTGGGAAGAGAGCTGCACCTCGCGGAGGCCTGGGACGCACGACATGGAGCTGACGGCCTGGCTGTCCCCCGTCATGGCCAGGTGGGACTGAAACATCAGGGTGGCGGGGGACATGCCCAGTGCCTTCAGGGCCCCAAAACGCTTCAGCTTCCTGCCTGTGGGGGGGCGTGGAGTGCTGGTTAGATGTGGAAGTTCATATTTGTTATCGTCATCATCATGTTTGCTAAATATCCAAACAAACTGACTGATGAAGACTACATCCCTGGTTCCACGTTCAAAACAAATAAACCCTCCAAATTAAAAAAAATCACCATGACAACATAATGCACTAAAATAATGATAGTATAATAAACTCAAATGAGATCACATGTACTTTATTCATCTCAGACTGGAAATTAGGGCATTTTTTTTGTGCTTCTCCCACTCGATTACGGCCCTTCTTTGCCTCCGAACGATTTCACAGGGCAACTCCATCAGCGAGAGTGTGCTCCTTGTCACCGGTCCAGCTCCCTCCACTTGGAGCCCTGCCAGAGACAAGGCGAACCGTACTATACGTCCGTACCGCCGAGCATCATCCCCGCCTGGTAGCACTTCCTCAGCCGACACGCGGGGCAGTTCTTCCTCCGGATCTTGTCCACGATGCAATCGTTCCGTCCAGCGCAGAGGTAATTATAATGGCCTGCTCAAAAACACAAACACACAGTACAACGAATGTCAATATCACTTGCTCATGCTCACCTCTCTCCTGTCCCCACTCATCTCTCTCCTGTCCCCACTCATCTCTCTCCTCTCAACACTCATCTCCCTCCTCTCCCCACTCATCTCTCTCCTCTCCTCACTCATCTCCCTCCTCTCCCCACTCATCTCTCTCCTCTCCTCACTCATCTCTCTCCTCTCCCCACTCATCTCTCTCCTCTCCCCATTCATCTCTCTCCTCTCCCTCTGACTTGAGTGGCATAACAAAACACAACAACGAACTGTTCTTCTCTCAAATACACAACTACATGACACACACATAAGTGAGTTTTGGAGAATGGATGAGAACAGAAATGAGATAAGGAGTGAGGAGGCAAGGTTGAGAGGACAGAGTGACATGACCACTTGCTCGTTGCCAGATAACCAGTTAACCACAGCAGGGGTCACCAACACGACACAAAACCATGCAAGGCAACAGTCAGCTCATTAAGAGCAGTTGATGTTAGGTGTCTTGCTCAGGGACACCTTGACATTTATATATGTGTATAAGCCTACATTTAAACGGAATGCTTAAGGGAATACTTTGTTTTGCCAACTAGGCCTACATATATTTAAAAACATGTAGGATAGTTACAAAGTGTATAACAAATGTTGAAGTGATATGAACTGAGTGTACCATTTTCAGCTGTAAAATGCACGTTAGTAAAAAAAAATAAAAAATCCACATTACATTGAACATTGAAGCCATGTTAAACAGCGGTGATCTTTATTCTAAATAGTATTTAGTGCCCCAAACGGCCACACGTTTGGCGCGACGACGGTGGAATGGGGTCCCTTATTTGGGCAGAAAGACGTCATAGCTGGACGTGTCCGCTCACCTTCCACCGCGCGCTTGAAGAACACCTTGCAGCTGCCGCAGGTGAGAACCCCGTAGTGACACCCGGACGCCTCGTCCCCGCAGATCATGCACAGCCTCTGGGGTGGCATGCTGTAAACATCACCGAAACACACACACACACACACATGAAATTACGCACGTCGTGCGTATTGTGAGTGACGCGGTGAAACTGGCGTTTAGTGTTCACATTTGATCTCATAGTTACCCTGGAAAAGTGGAGTACGTTGGCGAGTTCCTCTGGGACGCGGGACTGGGGACACCGTCATAGGCACCGTGGTGTGGGTACACGTCTTCGGACAGGCCCGCAGTCTGGCCCCAGAACTGCGACTCCGCGGCGTTACTATTAGGGAACGACCAGCCCTGGATGTCGTTCTTGTACACCATCAGCTGCTGCCGTGCGTGCGCGTTGGTCATGTGCGCCTGGGAGTTGTGCATGATACCCTTGCATGGCAGCCCGGACCTCGACTCAGTTCTTACTTGGGGTGGAACTACAGGTGTGAGCGGGTCTTGCTGGTTCAGGTCGACTAGGAAGTTGGGGGAACCCTCCATCCCCTGGGAACTCGTAGACGTAAAGCTGGACGCGTCATCCGCGAAGCCCAGCGGCTGTTTCTTGTCGACGTCATAAAAAGTGTCTATGGCTGCTATCTCCGGCGGCAGGTCGAAGCTGGGGCCCCCAGGGGTGTCCATGATGAGCGACTGCTCCTTCTCGTCTTTTATAAACGTACACGTCGTGGTCGACGCGCGCTGCAACCCGTCTACGGTCGCTTCTTTGGCTCCGGGGACTTTGACATAATCAGTCCACGACATGTTGTCCATGTGCTTCATGTGTTCGTCCGCTCGGCAGTAGTAGTGCTGCTTGGCGGCCAGCGGGTTATCAGTCAGGTGACAGTCTTTGTAAATGGCGCCGCCGTCGGTGTCCAAAAGCGATCCGCCGTGGTGCAACAAAGTTCCGATGTTGCCGAAATTACGCACGGTGCTGGACATGCACGTTAACGGCTGCTGTGCGGCTGGTGATTTCTCGTGGCTAAATCCCATATCGCTCATTTCACTTCTTCTCTTACCGGACTCTGTGGAGTCCACGACCTGAGACGTGCTTACTGCGTCCATCCTCCCATCCAATGGATTTTCCATCTGCGAGAAACTTTCTTGTCCACTTTCTTTCACATACAAGTTGGTTATTTGTATGTATTGTATAATATTAATAACAATAATAATATGAATAATAACCTTGACTAACTAACTAATCAGATAGGCCTAACTTACAACAATTACCAATAGAACAAACAAGGACCAAAGTCTGACAACCAAATGTTGCTGTTGGCGGTTCGCCTTTCGCTGTCATCTTTCAAAAATCTTAACCATTACGCATTAAAGTTTCCTTTCGCTCACTTTGTCCTTACGTGTCTAAACGCGTTACCAAGATAGGCCTACTTCTGTAAACTAACTAGTCGTCCCCCAAAACAATCTGGCCTTGACGAATGATCCAGAAAAGTGGTGTGGACACAACAAGAGGAGAGCAGATGGAGAGAAGTCTCCACCCCGGGGGATGTGCATCACTTTGTAACACGACGTCATCACGTCTGCCTGTTCCTCACTTCACCAACACATGATGAAACTCATTAGATAGGACATGGAAATAGATAAGATATGAGAGATGACATATCTAATGGTAATTTTACACTGTAGAGGCGAACATTATATAACACAAGCAGCTCGAACGCACAGTGCTTGTTTAATGTTAAAATAGCAAATCATGGATATATTAGGCCTACATTCGGTCCCAAATTATGTTACTTTAATGTGAACCATGCAAATGTCGATTATAATGAGTATATCCAATGTGTAGTCCTGGTCCTCATAGAGCTGCGCCTGTAACCAGGATACGGAGAGCAGACAATAGAACGCCTGGTCGTCCTTTGAAGATGATGAAGGCTCTTCAAGTCATCGTGACATGGGAGCTTTTCCATGTTGAGATAGAGGACAGAAAAGGCCCTCGGTAGGCGTCCAGCAATGAACGTTATTAAAGTTATCTAGGGCTAGGACTAGTCAAAGTAATTTTGATTTGACAAAACTACAAAAACTGACTGAAATAAAAATTAGAAAAACAACTGGCCCTAATGAATGTTTGGTTTGGATAAACAATTGTCGATCAAAAGTGGGATATTTTAACCAGCCGGCTTATAAAATGCATTGTCCGAATCATCCTATATTGGGCCAACTACCTGTATGTTAAAATATGCGTCCACCTGCAAACGCCGACAATCGACGTGAGTGAGTGAGGACATTGCTGTGAGATTGTCCTTTTCTGGTGCGCAAATTTATACTGTATCTCTCTCTCGTAATGTGTGTGCGCTCAGATCTGTTTGTGAGGCAGCGCGTCCACTTCTCGTCTCCTTTTTAAAGACGCTTCACTCCACGCATCTCGTCCTTCTAAAGTGTGAAATCAGAGATTTCCAATAGCGGGATATCTATAAAAGTTTTGTTTCCTGGTTTAAAATTAGATTTTTATTTGATTGGATGTATTAGTTAAACTTGAAATTCAAGAACGAAGAGCCTGCAAATAACGGGATGTTTATACTGTAATAATACTAATATCCCATACGCCATAATACTAATATTCCCCCCAAGATGATCAGCGTTAGTCATATTTCCTAAAATAATAAAATGTATTTTCAAAGACTACCGGATAAGATAACTATTGTGGGACAGAGGGGGTAGAATTAAATATTAAGCCAACATACAAATACATGAGTAGGCCTACTACATTTACCTGCAAGACTGTAAATGTCTCCATGTCATTTTTTTACCTTTTACCTTTGACGATAAAGTTATTTTTTGGTTTTTTGAGGAGTTTTGAGGAGACAGGAGTCAAGAAAAAAACCTGTTGAGATCCTAATAATAACCAAATGAGTGATAAAACCAGAGCCGGATCCCCATGACATAATGTAGTCCTGTGTGGTTTCATTCAACATTCTTTAGTCCTACGACACTGACTTTCTCTTGTCAAGTGAGTGTATTTTGTATTAATAATCAGCTGTGTTCGTGTTGGTTATGATGCACACGCTGACCTCGGGCCCGGGGCCCCGCGTCACTCCACTATCAGCATATTGTCACGGCCGCGCATTATCCAACACAATGTTCTCCTGGGACAAGCAGGCCTATCTTCATGCTCCTCGTCGCTGTGTCATAGCTGCTTTCTTTAAACGGTGGAGTCCCACATCTCTTATCTGTTTTCCTGGTGTAAACCAGGTCAAGGAGTCCAGATATCTCTTTCTTCTGCTTCCAAAATGTAGGCCGATCAAGTTCACTTGAATGTGGAAGTTGACTCACAAAAGACGGCAGTGAATTTGCTCTAAATAAAAACAAAGTATGTGGGGCGGCACAATAACGTTTTTATTTAAACTAAAATACATGTAAGGTGTGTTTCTATGTCATCATAAACCTACATCTTCACTTCAAATTCAAATTACATATTTTTTTAATTGCTTGTAATTGGCCGTAATTGGTTGTAACTGGCTAATCATAATTATCCTAGTCAAAAAGTAGGACAGTGCTCTCTGAATGAAGATGAATGAATGTTTCTATATGTTAATTAGGCCAAACATTGGTCATTAGGCGAAACACGTGCTTTCAAGAATACACTTAAATGTCTTCTGAGACAACTTTTTAATAAATGTAGGCTAGTTTAATTTAATTAAGTTTATTTATCTCTCTATATATTTCTTTTTAATAAGCTTGGGGAAAACAAACAATTATGTGGAGAGAAATGATTAACAACTCAATTGCAGCAGGAGTCTCTGTAGCACCATCTAGTGGCTGAAGGTTGTAACTACTACCGGACAAGCTATATTATATATATTTGGGTGAACTAATAGGATTGATAAAACATAAAAATAATTAAAATGCTTTGCTGTTTTTTTCGTTCTACTATACTTTGTAATGATTGATATTGTATGTAGGCCTATATTTATGTAGATATCTTTACTCAAAGCAACTAGTCAATTTTAGTGAAGACATTTCTGCGCTGAGATCCTCCAAGCCTGTCACCCACAATGACGTCACGCTGACTAAACTGTCTCTAAAAACTGTGTAGTATACACCGATATAGACACATACCCATATGACTATAACTCTTATGATTATAACTGATTATAACGGTCTACCCACTGTGGCTCTGGATGTCTGCTAAATCTATGATACGACGCGATTATATGATAATAATCATAATGTTCCATCATTTAGTCTTGAGTGGGTGTTTTCCTGGTGGAGGTGGCCCGTGTCAGCTCCTCCAGCCGTTGAATGAGGCCCGTTACGGCGTCCATGTTGTAGCTCTTGCATTCCAGCAGCTCGAAGCGCAGGCTTGAGATGTCCTGCTTGATCTCCTTCAGCTCGCCTGCAGGGGGCGCCAAACACATCGGATTTTACTGTGTTGTACAGCGTTGTATTGTGTTGTCGCTTTACATATAAGGTTCTATTTTGTACTTATTGGATTGGATTGTCACTATATGAGGTTACATTAGATTTAAGTGTACTCATTCATTGTTTTACTGTTTTGGTATTTCTATGCCTACTTCGTAGGTGTTGCTGAATTTCACTGTTCAGAATGACCACGTTATACTGTGTATTTGATACATAAAGCACTTTGACTTTGAATACTTTATTAATTTACTATTTAAGGAATTTAGCATAAATATTGTGAATCGTCCATGTTTATAAAAAACCACAAGCGCCCCAAGATGGCGTCTGATAGTGACGGTGACGGTTGGCTCCGCCTACCTTCGTTGACCTCGTCGTGGTCACGGTCTGACTGGGCGTTAATGATGTACCTCTTCACCAGGCGGTTCATGATTTTCTGTTCAGGCACACGCACACACGCACACACACACACACACACACACACACACACACACACACACACACACACATGCACACGCACACACACACACACACACACACACACACACACAGAAAAGCAAATCAGCATCGCTAGTTTTTCCTCCTTCAGAATGTGAGGCAGCAATAAGGACAACACAATCAAACCCATCGTACAACAATCCATACAAGTATCCATGTTTGCTTGTGCTCACTCCCAAATGCATGCAAACTCAGAGGGAACTCAACCCCTTGTATATGGAAAAGGGGTCCTAT